>CM017762.1:29561180-29809508 GCA_008009225.1 Acer yangbiense | reverse complement strand
CGCCTGTGTCAAACAGGTCTTACCCATATAGACCACCTGGGAAGTTTCCAAAAAATCAAAAATTTTGTTTCCATAAAAACAGGATCCTACTAAGTCATTTATAGAAGAGTTCTTTTAAGAGTGCAAAACAATTTTTCAAATCTATATTAGGACCGAGATTACTCTAGAAATTAATACTTTTCTTATGCTTTCGTTACCTTGGCAACATTCCTAGTGTTGAAACAGTTAATAAAAACTAAAAGTGGGTATACAGTAGAGAGATAAAACCTTACTGAAAATAGTCACAGCTTTTTTTGATTGCTAGTGAGGAATTGAAAATATTACAAGAGGGAGTGAGAGTGTGTTTGAAAGCTCTAGATTTGCCTGTATTTTGCAAATGAGAGCAACACTTAATTTATACAAAATGTACAAGAAAGGGCCAAACCTACGGCCAACTATAATATTTTACAAAAGTAAATCTGACAATTGACATCGATAACTGATTTTGCTGTTCATTTGTCGTCTTATCTTAAAATTGTCGATCTTATTATTGTGTCTTTGTCTTCTGACTTGGATTCGATCTTTCTGTCTGACTTTCTTCTACTTCTTATCTTCTGACTTAGATTCGATCTTATCTTCGGACTCGATCTTATCTTGCTTTGAACTATCTTGTCTTTTTCTACCGACACTTTGTGTACTAGCTTTGCTTAAGTGTCTAAATTATGGTAGCATCATCGAACTGTTATCTATTTCTTCTTCAGTGAGAAATTCTCGTATCCGGTCTTCCTCCTCTTCCTGGATTTCTCTTAGGTAGTCATCTGTCTCTGGGCTAAGAAATATCCATGGAATAGGGTATTTAGACATGACCTCGTGACTCCTTATGAAGATTGACATGTGAGGAGTCTGTCCTCCTATCAGCTTTGGCCTGGATGAATTTACACAAGTGAATGAAATATTCTGGGCTCTGTATCGTTGAAGATGTTCAAGACATATGTCTTGACCATAATCATGAGGATAATCTTCTCGTAAAAATTCAACAGGGAAATTGTATGGCACTATCACTATGAAGTGATAAGCTGGTAAATAGTTTGACAACCGATAAGGCTGGTTGACAATCCATTCACAGGGAACTGAGTCAATGTCCAAACAAAAACCATGCTTTCCTCCAAACATCCTGATAGATTGTTGAAGCTTTTCAGGAAGAAAGGAGATTTTTAAAATGTTGTTGCATGAATCCCGTCAATAATACCATAACTAAATAGTTTCTTCAATACTAACTTTATCGGCAAATCAGGATTTCAAATTCTAAAGGAAAAATATTTAAATTTATTTGTACTGAAACAAATTTAAAAACAACTTGGTTATTAACTTTTTTCTCTTGTAACCATGTAGTCATACCCTCAGGTAATCCTACACCTACGGCTAAAAACTTTGGATTTTGAGAAAACGTTTAAATGTATATTTTGTGCTATACCAAAAATATTTGCTTTATATCTACAGGAAGCTTTCTACTGCTTTAAGAAGATTTTTAGCTTGATCCCTCATTGGGTAATATTTATAATGTCAAGGGGCTTTTCTACTGAATTTGCCTCCTCGTCAGCTTCTGTACTATGCTTTGGCTTGTTACGCTAATTCTTCGGAGTTGATCCGCTAGCTGTTCAGCTTCTTCTAATTTTTTCTTTAGTATTGTATTTTCATCTTGGATCTTTTCTAAAAGATCATACATATTCTTTTTACAGCTTTCTAGCTCTTCTGATATTCTATGATTTGCTTCATTTATAGTTTTGAAATGATTCATGAAGCTAATCACTTGGTTACGATCATAAATATTCCATTAAACTCTAAAATTGGTTCAAAAGCCATCTTGGTTTTGTAAAAACATATTTAAAGATCTAGTGGCTTCTTCCAATGAGTAAAAACCTTTAAAACTAGGATTTGGAAAATCTTCAACATACATAGAAGTCTCTTGCCATGTGAATAAATTCCAACTTTTCTTCCTTTATAAACTACATAACATGAAAACTTGTTATTTTCTACAAAGTATTGGCTTAAAACATTTAGAGAATTTAAAAATCCTTTATTATCATTTCTAAAAAACCAAATATTATTGAGCAAAGCTTGTTGAGGTTCGGTAAGCTTATCTTTTAGTTGATTTAGAGGTTGAAAAGAGATTCCAGGGTTATTGCATATTGTAAAAGGTCCTATGTTAAGCTTTTTTGCACTACTGCTTGAGTTGGGAAAGTAAGGCTTTTTGAAGATTCTTTGAACTTCCAGCCATATTTCCTGCATTCAAAAATTAAATATTTATTAGTCTAGATAATATATCAGCTATAGTATTATCCTTTCCACTAATATGTTCAAATTCTGCTTTATATCCTCTACCAGTTAATGTTCTAAGAAACTTATCCATCTTTTGCTTATGAAGGAATTTTTCTTTTCAAAATTTTTCTTTTGTACTTTTTTATAAAATTTACTATATTATTACAATCTGTCCTAATAGTAAAGGATTCATTTTGTATATATATGAAAATTATTCAGAGTATTTATTATACCTAATAGTTCTAATTCAGTACTTGATTTTCGACTCTCAGGTTCTGTAAACTTGCCGCTGGAATATATCGCTATTTCTTCAGTATCTTTAGGGCTTCCTTTACTAGGTTTTTGAATGAGAATTCCAGCCCATCCTATGCTACTAGCATCTGTTTGAATTATTTTATAATAGCTATCAATTGGGAGAGCTATTGGTCCTAAATTTTTTACTATTTCTTTTATCTTTCGGATTAATTTTATATCTTCATTATTAAAATATCTTTGACCATTTTTGCTAAGTTTATTATAAAGTGGCCTGACTAAGGTGCTTAGATTAGGTATAAACTTTCTACCATAATTTAATAATCCTAGAAACTTTTGTAGCTCTTTGGTCTCTTCTATCTTATCAGGGAAATTCAATATTTTAGTGGTTATATGCGGTTGGAGTTCTACCTTTCCTTTATCTATTTTTAGTCCTAAGAAATCAATTTTGTTTTTAAATAATTCAATTTTCTTCTTAGAAAGTATTATATTATTAACTTTACATAAATCAAGGACTTTATGGACATGTGCTGTGTGAATATACCTATTATTACTAAAAACAAGAATATCATCTATATAGACTATACAAAAACTGGAAAACTGTTTAAAGATTCTATCCATCCTAGCTTGAAATACTTGAGGTGCATTTTTTAATCCAAATGGCATTACAAGCCACTCAAAATGTCCTTCTGAACAACTAAAAGCTGTCCAAGGGATAGATTCTTTATCTAGTTTTATTTGCCAAAATCCGCTTTTACAATCAAATTTGGAGAACCATGTTGCTTTTTGTATACAATTTACTAATTCGTCTTTGTTGGGAAGCTTATAGCTATTTCTTAGAGTATTATCATTTAATCTTTTATAATTAATGACCATTCTACTTTTTCCTCTTTTTTGCTCACTATGGTTGCTAACGATAAAAGCTGGGCTTCTATGTCGACTGGTGCTTTCTCTTATTACTCCTAGTTCAAAGAGTTCTTTAATATGCATATTGCATTCTTTTCTGTCTTCTAAACTATAGGCTAAATCTTGAGTTATTATAGTAATGTCTGGATTTATTATTTCTAACTTATATATTTCTGTAGAGTTTTCATTTTGTGGGTTATCACCAATAATTTTTGTTCTTTCTAAAGCTTCTACTTTATTTTTTACATCTATTGGCCAACTTTTTTCTTCTGGGTTCTCTTGGTTAGACTCTATTCTAGAGATTATACAAAGATCTTCAGTGTAACCTTCTATTAGATATTCGTCTATTTCTTCATAACTTAAAACTTGATCAGATTCTAATTCTAGATTTACTATTGAATCTTCGAGTAAATAATCAAAATATTCTATATTTACTGGCTTTTCTATATTATTTATTTTCTTTATATAAGGAAGGTTATTAGTTTCCAACTTTGGTTGTATAAAGGTGGATTTTTTAAAGAAATTCACACCATTTGGTGTTATTAACATACTTCCATTATTTCCTAATATAAAATTTAATCCTAAAATGAACTTATAGTTACTTACCTGTTTAGATACTAAAGTCTGGGGAAGGTTATGTACTTCTCCATTAATCCTAATTGGTATATTAATTATACAGTCAGTTATTGGTAATAATGATCCATTAAACTGTCTTAATCCTACTTCTGTTCCTAACTTAGTTCTAAATTCTTCTGGAGCTAAACTTTCATGTATAATACACTTATTTGCACCTGTATCTATCATAGCTTTAGTGCAGATTCTTTTGGATTTATAAAGAATTTCGACATCTATTAATATGAGTTCGCTTCCTGCTCGGTTTACTTCTTCTCTTTCTATGCATTTGTTACAATAATATAATTCTTCCTTTTATAACCTTTATAGAATTCTTTACTGCATTCTTTGCAATTTTTTCCTAAAAAGGAAACTACTTCTTCTAACATATTAATACTATCTTCTGTTCCTGATGTATCATTTTCAAATTGTTCGTCAGGTCCTGATTCTAAACTAGACTCATCGTCTTCTTCTAACATTAATGCTTCGTATTCTTCATGATCTTCATCGTCGAATATGACTATAATATCTTCATCAAGTAATTCTTCGATATTGAATATTTCTTCTAGGTCTTCTAAATAGTCTTCTATTTCTAACGTATTTACTTTATTATTCTTAGCTTCAGGACAATTAGGTTTGATATGCCCCATTTTTCCACATAAATAACATTTACAATCTTTGTGATTTTTCTTTCTAAAAATCTTTTTCCTTGTTTAAAAGCGTTTTGGATTTTTTGCTTATTATTAGCATAATTATAATATTTTCTTTTATAGGGTTTATAAGGTTTTTTATACTTATCTTTCTTGTATTTTTAATTTTCTGGTTTTATTTCTATCATATTTATGCCTGTACTTTTTAGTCTTTCCACAACCTAATGTAGGTACTTCATACAAGTCTACACACATTCTACTAAATTGTTGTTGTGCTTGTCTTCTAAGTTTTTCTTCATCACATAAATCTCTAATTCTTTGTCTAACAAATTCTACTGCTGGTATTAAGGAAATTTGCCAAAATAATCCTTCTTCTTTTCTACTTTTAAACCATTCTGTTAGATCTTTATAAAGTTTTTCTCCTATTTTTCCAGGTAACTTTGTTACAAATTTCATTAATAGTTCTTCATCATAAGGTCTTCCTATTGACTCCAATATTTATAGAAGATATCTACATAGTAATCAAAATAGTGTAAATCACATATTTTTAGTTGTTCTAAACTTCTTATAGCTCTAATCTGTTTTTGGACATCATCTACTTCTTCCATTGAAGATCCTAGGACACATTTTCTAATTGCGTCTATAAAACTTAAGACTGTTATGTTTATTTCAAATTCATCTAATTCTACTCTTTTTACATCATCCTTTTTCATGTATTCTCTCCATCCTAAATAAATTTGTTTTTCATTATATCCTAATGTGCTTTCTAAATAAACTAACTTATATTTATAATCTATTATATTATTTAATGCTTCCATAGCATGTCTAATTAAATTTCCTTCCCATTTACTAAATATTTTCTTCCATTCACTAGGTCTATGTCCTTGTAGGCTTAAAATTAATATATCCTTTGCTTCTGGTTCTTTTCGCCAGCTTTCTAATTTAGTTTTAGCTCTATAAACTCTTTCTGTGTCTTTTATGTCTCTATATTGTTCTTTTGTATCCTTTATCCCTCGATTTCTAAGTATTCATCTATTCTGGGTTAGGAAATCCTTCTGTATCTGGGACATTTGTTCCACTTCCACTACCTGTTTCTAAAGTTCTAGGTTTTTCTTCCTCACCTACAAATATTTCTTCTTCTAGATATATTATATGTAATAAATCATTTCTTAGATTTTCAAAATCTAATTTTTCTAATAAAATATTATCTACATCTTGTCGTCTAGTTCTATGTTAGTGCAAAGTTCTTCGAATACCTCTTCGTTTAGGTAATTATTAGGATTACTAAAAATTAAATCTATTATTTGGTCTTTATTAGTATTTAGGGTTTTAACTTTATCTATGGGTTGTTCGAATCTCAACATATTGATTTCGTCTTCAGAATCATCTTCAGTTATAGATATATTACCTTGGTTTTTGTAATTACTAAATCTTTGGAACGTTTGGTCTTTGTTATCAGTATAAATCTTACTACTTTCTGGTAATTCTACTAACTGGGTTTTTAATTCTGGTAATTTCCATTCTAATCCCTGTAATTCGCTTTTATTAAGTCTTTTAGGGACTTGCATTTGTACATATTCACTATGAAAATGTTCAACTATGCTTTTGTTAATGAACTTGAACTTTTTATGGTATTTATTATAACATCTTCCTAAAACAAATAGTTTTATTCTTAAATTTTTATATTCTGCATCCATGTTAAAACCTTTTGTTTGTATGCTTAATTTTATCTTACTACAAAATTCTTTTATGTCTATGTCTATGTCAGGGAGACATCCTACTACGGCTACTTTATTTCTGAGGTCTACTTCAGCGGTTGCTAGCTGAGCTTGTTCATGATCGTTAAATCTATCATCATAAAGATACAAATGGGCTTTAGTGTCTAATCCAGCTCTAGTCTGGCTGAGTACTCCAATAATTACTACACCTAAATGTATAGCTGAGTATCCATTTTTCTTTATTTCTTTAGCACTTTGAGGGCTTATTAATGTAATTTCTTCTCTTTTATTAACTACTCCAATTGTAAATTCATCTTTATATACATACAAGCTGCTTTTAAAGCTATCTAATAGTCCTTCTTGATATAGATTCTTTTTCTGAACTTGTCTAAATCCTACTTCAAGCATTTTATTAACATCTTCCTCAAGCAGTTCAGAAAAAGAATCTATATCAAGAAGGACTATTAGATAGCTTTAAAAGCAGCTTGTATGTATATAAAGATGAATTTACAATTGGAGTAGTTAATAAAAGAGAAGAAATTACATTAATAAGCCCTCAAAGTGCTAAAGAAATAAAGAAAAATGGATACTCAGCTATACATTTAGGTGTAGTAATTATTGGAGTACTCAGCCAGACTAGAGCTGGATTAAACACTAAAGCCCATTTGTATCTTTATGATGATAGATTTAACGATCATGAACAAGCTCAGCTAGCAACCGCTGAAGTAGACCTCAGAAATAAAGTAGCCGTAGTAGGATGTCTCCCTGACATAGACATAGACATAAAAGAATTTTGTAGTAAGATAAAATTAAGCATACAAACAAAAGGTTTTAACATGGATGCAGAATATAAAAATTTAAGAATAAAACTATTTGTTTTAGGAAGATGTTATAATAAATACCATAAAAAGTTCAAGTTCATTAACAAAAGCATAGTTGAACATTTTCATAGTGAATATGTACAAATGCAAGTCCCTAAAAGACTTAATAAAAGCGAATTACAGGGATTAGAATGGAAATTACCAGAATTAAAAACCCAGTTAGTAGAATTACCAGAAAGTAGTAAGATTTATACTGATAACAAAGACCAAACGTTCCAAAGATTTAGTAATTACAAAAACCAAGGTAATATATCTATAACTGAAGATGATTCTGAAGACGAAATCAATATGTTGAGATTCGAACAACCCATAGATAAAGTTAAAACCCTAAATACTAATAAAGACCAAATAATAGATTTAATTTTTAGTAATCCTAATAATTACCTAAACGAAGAGGTATTCGAAGAACTTTGCACTAACATAGAACTAGACGACAAAGATGTAGATAATATTTTATTAGAAAAATTAGATTTTGAAAATCTAAGAAATGATTTATTACATATAATATATCTAGAAGAAGAAATATTTGTAGGTGAGGAAGAAAAACCTAGAACTTTAGAAACAGGTAGTGGAAGTGGAACAAATGTCCCAGATACAGAAGGATTTCCTAAACCCAGAATAGATGAATACTTAGAAATCGAGGGATAAAGGATACAAAAGAACAATATAGAGACATAAAAGACACAGAAAGAGTTTATAGAGCTAAAACTAAATTAGAAAGCTGGCGAAAAGAACCAGAAGCAAAGGATATATTAATTTTAAGCCTACAAGGACATAGACCTAGTGAATGGAAGAAAATATTTAGTAAATGGGAAGGAAATTTAATTAGACATGCTATGGAAGCATTAAATAATATAATAGATTATAAATATAAGTTAGTTTATTTAGAAAGCACATTAGGATATAATGAAAAACAAATTTATTTAGGATGGAGAGAATACATGAAAAAGGATGATGTAAAAAGAGTAGAATTAGATGAATTTGAAATAAACATAACAGTCTTAAGTTTTATAGACGCAATTAGAAAATGTGTCCTAGGATCTTCAATGGAAGAAGTAGATGATGTCCAAAAACAGATTAGAGCTATAAGAAGTTTAGAACAACTAAAAATATGTGATTTACACTATTTTGATTACTATGTAGATATCTTCTATAAATATTGGAGTCAAATAGGAAGACCTTATGATGAAGAACTATTAATGAAATTTGTAACAAAGTTACCTGGAAAAATAGGAGAAAAACTTTATAAAGATCTAACAGAATGGTTTAAAAGTAGAAAAGAAGAAGGATTATTTTGGCAAATTTCCTTAATACCAGCAGTAGAATTTGTTAGACAAAGAATTAGAGATTTATGTGATGAAGAAAAACTTAGAAGACAAGCACAACAACAATTTAGTAGAATGTGTGTAGACTTGTATGAAGTACCTACATTAGGTTGTGGAAAGACTAAAAAGTACAGGCATAAATATGATAGAAATAAAACCAGAAAAATTAAAAAATACAAGAAAGATAAGTATAAAAAACCTTATAAACCCTATAAAAGAAAATATTATAATTATGCTAATAATAAGCAAAAAATCCAAAACGCTTTTAAACAAGGAAAAAGGATTTTTAGAAAGAAAAATCACAAAGATTGTAAATGTTATTTATGTGGAAAAATGGGGCATATCAAACCTAATTGTCCTGAAGCTAAGAATAATAAAGTAAATACGTTAGAAATAGAAGACTATTTAGAAGACCTAGAAGAAATATTCAATATCGAAGAATTACTTGATGAAGATATTATAGTCATATTCGACGATGAAGATCATGAAGAATACGAAGCATTAATGTTAGAAGAAGACGATGAGTCTAGTTTAGAATCAGGACCTGACGAACAATTTGAAAATGATACATCAGGAACAGAAGATAGTATTAATATGTTAGAAGAAGTAGTTTCCTTTTTAGGAAAAAATTGCAAAGAATGCAGTAAAGAATTCTATAAAGGTTATAAAAAGGAAGAATTATATTATTGTAACAAATGCATAGAAAGAGAAGAAGTAAACCGAGCAGGAAGCGAACTCATATTAATAGATGTCGAAATTCTTTATAAATCCAAAAGAATCTGCACTAAAGCTATGATAGATACAGGTGCAAATAAGTGTATTATACATGAAAGTTTAGCTCCAGAAGAATTTAGAACTAAGTTAGGAACAGAAGTAGGATTAAGACAGTTTAATGGATCATTATTACCAATAACTGACTGTATAATTAATATACCAATTAGGATTAATGGAGAAGTACATAACCTTCCCCAGACTTTAGTATCTAAACAGGTAAGTAACTATAAGTTCATTTTAGGATTAAATTTTATATTAGGAAATAATGGAAGTATGTTAATAACACCAAATGGTGTGAATTTCTTTAAAAAATCCACCTTTATACAACCAAAGTTGGAAACTAATAACCTTCCTTATATAAAGAAAATAAATAATATAGAAAAGCCAGTAAATATAGAATATTTTGATTATTTACTCGAAGATTCAATAGTAAATCTAGAATTAGAATCTGATCAAGTTTTAAGTTATGAAGAAATAGACGAATATCTAATAGAAGGTTACACTGAAGATCTTTGTATAATCTCTAGAATAGAGTCTAACCAAGAGAACCCAGAAGAAAAAAGTTGGCCAATAGATGTAAAAAATAAAGTAGAAGCTTTAGAAAGAACAAAAATTATTGGTGATAACCCACAAAATGAAAACTCTACAGAAATATATAAGTTAGAAATAATAAATCCAGACATTACTATAATAACTCAAGATTTAGCCTATAGTTTAGAAGACAGAAAAGAATGCAATATGCATATTAAAGAACTCTTTGAACTAGGAGTAATAAGAGAAAGCACCAGTCGACATAGAAGCCCAGCTTTTATCGTTAGCAACCATAGTGAGCAAAAAAGAGGAAAAAGTAGAATGGTCATTAATTATAAAAGATTAAATGATAATACTCTAAGAAATAGCTATAAGCTTCCCAACAAAGACGAATTAGTAAATTGTATACAAAAAGCAACATGGTTCTCCAAATTTGATTGTAAAAGCGGATTTTGGCAAATAAAACTAGATAAAGAATCTATCCCTTGGACAGCTTTTAGTTGTTCAGAAGGACATTTTGAGTGGCTTGTAATGCCATTTGGATTAAAAAATGCACCTCAAGTATTTCAAGCTAGGATGGATAGAATCTTTAAACAGTTTTCCAGTTTTTGTATAGTCTATATAGATGATATTCTTGTTTTTAGTAATAATAGGTATATTCACACAGCACATGTCCATAAAGTCCTTGATTTATGTAAAGTTAATAATATAATACTTTCTAAGAAGAAAATTGAATTATTTAAAAACAAAATTGATTTCTTAGGACTAAAAATAGATAAAGGAAAGGTAGAACTCCAACCGCATATAACCACTAAAATATTGAATTTCCCTGATAAGATAGAAGAGACCAAAGAGCTACAAAAGTTTCTAGGATTATTAAATTATGGTAGAAAGTTTATACCTAATCTAAGCACCTTAGTCAGGCCACTTTATAATAAACTTAGCAAAAATGGTCAAAGATATTTTAATAATGAAGATATAAAATTAATCCGAAAGATAAAAGAAATAGTAAAAAATTTAGGACCAATAGCTCTCCCAATTGATAGCTATTATAAAATAATTCAAACAGATGCTAGTAGCATAGGATGGGCTGGAATTCTCATTCAAAAACCTAGTAAAGGAAGCCCTAAAGATACTGAAGAAATAGCGATGTATTCCAGCGGCAAGTTTACAGAACCTGAGAGTCGAAAATCAAGTACTGAATTAGAACTATTAGGTATAATAAATACTCTGAATAATTTTCATATATATATACAAAATGAATCCTTTACTATTAGGACAGATTGTAATAATATAGTAGAATTTTATAAAAAAGTACAAAAGAAAAATTTTGAAAAGAAAAATTCCTTCATAAGCAAAAGATGGATAAGTTTCTTAGAAACATTAACTGGTAGAGGATATAAAGCAGAATTTGAACATATTAGTGGAAAGGATAATACTATAGCTGATATATTATCTAGACTAATAAATATTTAATTTTTGAATGCAGGAAATATGGCTGGAAGTTCAAAGAATCTTCAAAAAAGCCTTACTTTCCCAACTCAAAGCAGTAGTGCAAAAAAGCTTAACATAGGACCTTTTACAATATGCAATAACCCTGGAATCTCTTTTCAACCTCTAAATCAACTAAAAGATAAGCTTACCGAACCTCAACAAGCTTTGCTCAATAATATTTGGTTTTTTAGAAATGATAATAAAGGATTTTTAAATTCTCTAAATGTTTTAAGCCAATACTTTGTAGAAAATAACAAGTTTTCATGTTATGTAGTTTATAAAGGAAGAAAAGTTGGAATTTATTCAACATGGCAAGAGACTTCTATGTATGTTGAAGATTTTCCAAATCCTAGTTTTAAAGGTTTTTACTCATTGGAAGAAGCCACTAGATCTTTAAATATGTTTTTACAAAACCAAGATGGCTTTGAACCAATTTTAGAGTTTAATGGAATTATTTATGATCGTAACCAAGTGATTAGCTTCATGAATCATTTCAAAACTATAAATGAAGCAAATCATAGAATATCAGAAGAGCTAGAAAGCTGTAAAAAGAATATGTATGATCTTTTAGAAAAGATCCAAGATGAAAATACAATACTAAAGAAAAAATTAGAAGAAGCTGAACAGCTAGCGGATCAACTCCGAAGAATTAGCGTAACAAGCCAAAAGCATAGTACAGAAGCTGACGAGGAGGCAAATTCAGTAGAAAAGCCCCTTGACATTATAAATATTACCCTAATGAGGGATCAAGCTAAAAATCTTCTTAAAGCAGTAGAACAGCTTCCTGTAGATATAAAGCAAAATATTTTTGGTATAGCACAAAATATACATTTAAAACGTTTTCTCAAAATCCAAAAGTTTTTAGCCGTAGGTGTAGGATTACCTGAGGGTATGACTACATGGTTACAAGAGAAAAAAGTTAATAACCAAGTTGTTTTTAAATTTGTTTCAGTACAAATAAATTTAAATATTTTTCCTTTAGAATTTGAAATCCCTGATTTTGCCGATAAAGTTAGTATTGAAGAACTATTTAGTTATGGTATTATTGACGGGATTCATGCAACAAACATTTTAAAAATCTCCTTTCTTCCTGAAAAGCTTCAACAATCTATCAGGATGTTTGGAGGAAAGCATGGTTTTTGTTTGGACATTGACTCAGTTCCCTGTGAATGGATTGTCAACCAGCCTTATCGGTTGTCAAACTATTTACCAGCTTATCACTTCATAGTGATAGTGCCATACAATTTCCCTGTTGAATTTTTACGAGAAGATTATCCTCATGATTATGGTCAAGACATATGTCTTGAACATCTTCAACGATACAGAGCCCAGAAATATTTCACTTGTGTAAATTCATCCAGGCCAAAGCTGATAGGACAGACTCCTCACATGTCAATCTTCATAAGGAGTCACGAGGTCATGTCTAAATACCCTATTCCATGGATATTTCTTAGCCCAGAGACAGATGACTACCTAAGAGAAATCCAGGAAGAGGAGGAAGACCGGATACGAGAATTTCTCACTGAAGAAGAAATAGATGAACAGTTCGATGATGAAGCCTACCATAATTTAGACACTTAAGCAGAAGCTAGTACAACAAAGTGTCGGTAGAAAAAGACAAAGATAGTTCAAAGCAAGATAAGATCGAGTCCGAAGATAAGATCGAATCTAAGTCAGAAGATAAGAAGATAGAAGACAAAGTCAGACAGAAAGATCGAATCAAAGTCAGAAGACAGAAGACAAAATAATAAGATCGACAAATTTGAAGATAAGACTGACAACATGAACAGCAAAAGCAGTTATCGATATGTTCAATTGTCAGATTTACTTTTTGTAAAATATTATAGTTGGCCGTATGTTTTGGCCCTTTCTTTGTACATTTTTGTATAAATTAAGTGTTGCTCTCATTTGCAAAATACAGGCAAATCTAGAGCTTTCAAACACACTCTCACTCCCTCTTGTAATATTTTCAATCTCCTCACTAGCAATCAAAAAAGCTGTGAATATTTTCAAGTAAGGTTTTTATCTCTCTACTGTATACCCACTTTTTAGTTTTTATTTAACTGTTTCAACACTAGGAAGTCTTGCCAGGTTAACGAAAGCATAAGAAAAGTATTAAATTTCTAGAGTAACTCGGTCCTAATATAGATTTGAAAAATTGTTTTGCAACTCTTAAAAGAACTCTTTCTATAAATGCACTTAGTAGAGATCCTGTTTTTATGGAAACAAAATTTTTTGATTTTTTGGAAAACTTCCCAGGTGGTCTATATGGGTAAGACCTGTTTGAACAGGCAGTCGTAGACTTTGGGGGAATTTGAAAATCCGTTTTGTTTAAATGGAAACCAAGGGATCTTGAAAGGCCACGTCGTTGCGATGTCGGTCAAAAGATGAACATTTAAGTTCGACCTCGCTAGCGCGCGAGTCACAGGGACTAGCACAGCGGCAAGTGAGGGTATCGTTCCGCAGGGAGGTGGGATCCGCCAACCGTCACCGGTTCTAGCTATTATTACAACACTCCGAGAGAACTCGTGTGTTGCGGTTGCGAAAAAGTGTAAATAATACTATAAATAAATAAACTAACTAAACATAATATATACATGGATAGGATGGAATGGAGAGATGCATGAAATGTGGTGTACACTAAGGAAATGACTCAACCGTAACAATCCTCCTAATTAAGCACTAGACTCAGTTAGTCCCTCAATATGCAAGTATATCATAGGCTCGTGACCCCCTTTCACTCCCTCTCTCTCTCCTCCGCCCAATTCTCTCTCTCTTCCATCTTCTTCATCCTTCTTCATCTTCTTCACATAATAAGGAGAGACCCAAGCTCCCATGGAGGTTTTTCCTCCATGGGAGCTCACCACACACCTCCACCACCATTTTCACACTTCCTCCATCCATTTTAGGGCAGATTGCAAGGAATTAGGAGTGGTCTTTGGACCAAATCCGAGCTAGGAAAGCTAGGAGCTTCTTTGGAGGACTTGTCTTCAAAGGTTGTCTCCTTTTTACTCATTTCTTTGTATTTCTTGTTTCTTTGATGTGTAACCCCGATTTGGGGAATATTGTAAACCTACACTTGTGCTATATAAGTTGTTTGTGCTTAAATTCAGTTGGGTTTTGTTTCACTCTTTGTTAATTTCATGAATTTAGCTCTAATTGCAATATCCATGTGTGTGGAGGCCTGAAATTGATATGTGTCCATGATTGGGATTAGGAGTAGAGTAATTTAATATAGGAGTAGTGTAATTTAATTTCCCATGATTGTTGATTGATTGATGGATGACCAAAATGCCATGTTTAGAGTAATTGGAGTGTTAGAGATTTAGCTCTAAAGAGTGGGAAAGGTTTCAGTTCAGGCATTTAGTTGCTAAATTGGCCTGGGTTCCATATTCTTGTACTTAATGGGTCTTGTTATCAAGGCACAGTTGCTCATCCTTGGCCGGATTGGGTAATAAATTGATTTAGGGAAAATTCCCAAATCAAGAGAATGAACCCTTAACCTATACTGAATGGTCTTAATATATAACAACCAACTTATTTGCACATTGTTGTTTGATAAACTTGTTTCCCATGTCTAGCCATCCTAGGGAGATTGATAAAACCGAATCCGTATCTAAAGTAAAGACAAACTAAATTCCTCTTATGCTTGTGTAGTTATATGGGTATTTCATTGCTTAATGCTTTCACTCGGTTAGCCACCTTGTGGATGATATTTAGGCTATGTGTTATATATTGCGTGGTTCACATTAACATGTCCAGCGTGATATCCTCTACATTTGACCAGACAGTGAGAGATACACTAGGCTGGCGTGTAGAGCTCGTGTGTGTGTCCCACAGTCCTTAATGAATCCAAGCATTTATGCATGGATGTAATCTCTAAGACATCGAGAGAGATTAGAGATTAATTAAGGGGACACGAGCATATAACATACGTGTTGTATGGGTATCTCGTATTCTTAATGCTTTCACTTGGTTGCCATCCCGTATTTGGTTAGCCATTGTGAATGAATTATTGGCTGTAGTATGGCCCACGCGGTTGCGCATTACATGCCCAACGAAATAACCACTGTATATGACCAGACAGTGAGAGATACACTAGGCTGGCATACAGGGCTCTTGTGTGTGTGCCACGGCACTTAATGATTTCATGTGTACTTTGTATGTGTGGATGATCAACAGGGCATTTTATTTTTGGTATGAGAACAACATTGGTGTTGTTAAAGGCCCTAATAGATATTTCTCTGTTCAGAATTCGAAGAAAAATATCAGTAACGTCTCCACCAATCACTTTTCAGGCCTTTTGGAAGAAAAGAGCATGGAACCCGTCTGGACCGGGCGCTTTAGTCGGGTTCAAATAAAAAATGGCAGATTTAATTTCCTCCTGAGTGTACCGGGCATTGAGCTTAACTTTCATCTCAGTAGACAGCTTAGTATTAATGTCACTAGAAGCATTTTGTATATCATACTCAGAAGGGTTTGAAGAATTGAAAAGGGAAGAGAAAAATTTGCTAATCACCCGAGCCAAGCTCTCTTCAGAATCTTGCTGGCAGCCCATATTATCAGCTAGGCTAGTGATAAAACTTTTCCTTTTTCTGGCAGTGGCTTGATTATGAAAGTATTTTGAATTTCTGTCCCCCACTTGAAGCCAGTTCACCCTCGAGCGTTGTCTCCAATATAACTCATCACAATCAATAAGGCCTTCCACCTCCTTTTCCAGAGATTTAATAGACACCATAACACCAGGCTTATCACAATTTGAATACAACCTTTCAATTTCCCTGCTTTTATCCTCAATCTTCTTCTTGACATTTCCGAAACGGTACTGACTCCATTCACTAAGTCTAACAGTGCACCAGTAAAGTTTCACAATTAAATTTGACGAAGGATCCGAGGTCCCACTTTCCTGCTAGGCAGCAGATAACACTTTGCCATAGTCCACTTCTTTCAACCAGTAAGGCTCAAACCGAAACTTCCTCTCTCTGTCGGCAAGGAACGAAACTTTAAGGGAGCAATTTAGAAGAATGGGACGGTGATCAGAAGTGTAGAATCCTAGATTTGAAACCTAAGCATCTCTAAAGTGATCTCTCCAACCACTATTCACAAGGAATCTGTCTAATCTTTCCTGAATGTTGTGCTTACCCTCTCTTTTGTTGTTCCAAGTTAATCGAGGGCCAGAGAATCCCAGATCATAGAGGTTACATTCATCAACAGTCTGCCGGAAATTTAACATACCCAAAACATTTTTATATGAACCACCCACTTTATCAATTGTACTAAGGAGCTCATTGAAATCTCCACCGCATACCCACGACAGATTGTCAGTATCT
Organism: Acer yangbiense; assembly: GCA_008009225.1. Classification (NCBI taxonomy): domain Eukaryota; kingdom Viridiplantae; phylum Streptophyta; class Magnoliopsida; order Sapindales; family Sapindaceae; genus Acer; species Acer yangbiense. The sequence goes on along the minus strand of CM017762.1, from coordinate 29,792,737 downwards.
CTGAGGCGACGAAGCAAAGACCAAGAATACTTTTTGTTGTTAGCTATAGGATCACCGTAAAAACCAAAAAAATGCCACAAAAATCCATCAGGCATACCAACACGAGCATCAATGTGCCTAGAAGAGAAGGAGAGAATTGTAATATCCAACGTGTCTTTCCAAAGAAGGAGAAGACCTCCACTGTTACCTAGGCTATCTACACAAAAATAGCTATTAAAACCGAGTGCAAATTTGAGATTTTCAACCTTAGAGCCATTGATTTTCGTCTCCGATAGGAAGACTAAATCAGGAGAAAGTTTTTTGACCAGCCTCAGCAAGGCCGCGAACATACGGGAGTTCCCTATTCCCCGCACGTTCCAGCTAAGACCTATCATTGATCTTGGCAGGCGTGATCCACAGGCTCTACCGATATGACAATTTCCATACACATGTTCTCCATTCTACCTTTCTTGGTTTCCCTAACTTCATCAATTTGTGACTCAAACATCATCTTCCTTTTACAAGGTTGTAGTTCTATGCTAGAAGTGGTGGACATTTCTTCTCTCTTTATACTAGGAAGGCTGAAAACAAGGGATCTGTGCTTTTAAGGGGACTTTCCTTTCTTTGGACAACCTCATTTTTTGACTACTAGAGGGGATGAAACTTTTGCTTTTTGATGTTTCACTAGAGATTTACTAATCTTAAGGAGTCTTTGGAAAGGACTGGTAACAATGTCTGGCTTCAACTGGTGCTTGTTTTCTCTAGCATTTCTTTTCCATTTTCTGGCTTTATTTTATGACATAGAGTGGGGGAGAGGGGAGGTTTCATTTGTTTGGGCTTTTATTTGTAGGGAATCAGACGTGATAATGATATTTGTTTCTGGTGTAGGGACAGTGTTTTTTTAGGTTTTTTGGGTTTTGGGCTGGGGAAATCTGTTTTTCATTTGGACCAGAAAGAGATTCAGGAGTCTTTACCTTGCTTTGGAGGCCTACTGTTTTATGAGGAACATGAGGCCCATTACCTAGCCCATCCATACACATCTCATCTGATTGAGTTCCTGTTCCACCATCAGGAGCTAGGGTTTCTGCAATTTTTCTGTTTGACGCCGCCACCACACTAGCCGAAGTTCCCTTGAGAGACGCCAATGAGTCCGGTCTCAGACTAATCGAGCCATCACCTTCGCCTTCTTTTGACCCCTCATTTGATTTCATTCTATCAGATGAGCTTCCATAACTCTGAAAGTTGTACCTAGTATACTGTTTTTCCCTATTTGAAGCTTTTAACCAAGAGCCAAACTTTGTGGGCGTTCCTTCTAAAGCCAGTTTCCTAGCCTCCACATCCAAGCATTCAATGATTCCATGACCCACACGACCACACGTAAAACAAAATTCAGGTAATCTTTCATATTTCAGACTAACCACAGTAATCTTTTCATTCTTGCTCAACTTCAGCCGGAGCCATCATTTTAGAGGTTTTGATACATCGATTCTAACTTTTACTCTCATAAACTTACCCCAACATTCCCTTGAATCAGCTGGTATCTCCACAACTTCGCCTATTTGTTCATCCATCCATTTAGCTGTTCTTCGGTTCATACACAGAATGAGGATTTCGTGAATCTGGATCCAAAAATCAGCCTTGTTGAAGTCCAGATGGGAAATGTTTCTAGATCCCTGTGGTATTGCCAGAGCTATTAGGCTTTTCCCAAAATGCCATGGAGCTCGTTACCAAACACGGTTTCTATCCTCTTGTTTGTTGAAATAGAACATAAAGATGTTGTTTGCTACCAATTCCACCTCTACTTGACCAAACGGGGACCAAATCTGCTCTATAAGACCTTTAAACGCCTCTCTGTTTACTTTTTTACCCGTTAACACCTTACCCACTAAACATAGATCGACATCTTTCACACTATCAAGCGTAGCATCTTCTATGATCTCTAAAACAGCTTCATCTTCGTCTACCAAAGACAAGTTCTTGCACAACTGTGATATATCTTGGGTACTCATTACTAAAACATGACTTAGAGGAGAAAAAATAGGAACAAAACAGACTAAAAAAAAAAACTACTCCAGCTGGAGAAGATAGACTGCCCAAAGGACACTACTACTTTCACACTTTATTTTGGGAGAGAAAGAGAAAAGACAATAAATATTTTATGTTATTAATGGAAAGTAGTGACTAAACTTAGATATGTAGATAGAATATTTTGTTAGACATATACATTATTCTTGGTAAGGAATGAGATCCATTGTAACATATAATTCATACTATGTGTGCTTTGTGACCGATAAGAAAAATGAGTGAATGAATATCTGACTCCTCGTTATATCAATTCCATTGAGATTTCAAGGAAATTCTCAAAATTGTGTCCTTTGTGACCATTGACTTTGTTTTGCAATAACAAAGGAATGTTAGCTGATTTGGTGTGTTATCTATGGCTTTTACATTATTTGGCCTATGAAACATTCCTAAGTTGGTAGTTATTATTATTATTATTTTACAAGATGAGATTGGCTCAGTTGTTTGTACCTTACGCCTACATCATAAAGTTGTGGGTTTGACTGTTTAAGTATATCCTCCTTTCCCAAAATTCAAAATTATTATAATATTTTGAGATGGAAAAGCAAGAGTTCAATGGGAAGATTTATTAGTTTTTTATTCATCTCACTTGTGTGTTCACTGATCGATCAATTGGGTATTGTACACAATTGTGAATACATAAAATGTGTAAGGTTAAGCATAGTTTATCCTCCCCCCACCCCCACCCCCACCCCCTATATTTTGCTTAATGGCCAATCTTCCCCCTGAAATTAAAAGTGTTCACCATATTCCTCCTTACCGTTAGATTTTCCATTAAAACACTCGTTGACCGTTAACTTCGAAGGGTAACATGGTAAAGCCCCTATCAATTCCACTCATTAAGTGACACATATCACTCATTTATATAAAAAAAAAATTAAAAAGTTCTTGGGTGGCCACCAACACGCCTGACAGCACATAAACAATGTTTTAAAATTAAAATAAATGTTTAATTTATTATTATTTTTTTCTCTTTCTTCTTCCCTTGTTCACAGACAAAGTCTCTTCCCTAAATTCCCTTCCAGTAAACACCCATTAATCTTGTTGACGGTGAATTTTGGATTGCCACGCATCCAACAATAATAGTATGTTTATGAAAGCAAGAAAATCAATAAATGCATGCAAGACACGAATTTTACATGGAAAACCCTAAAAAGGGAGAAAAAACCACGGCGCCCCTGAGGGCAAGAAATAATATTATGAATTCTGTTAGATTACACGCTCAATATTGTCTCTCTTCTCTCGTCTATCATTCTTAAAAAAAAAAAAAAAAAGGATCCCCTACTTGTAGATTGCATGGTTCTATTTATACCATCTCAGCTAGGGTTTTTCTCGCCCTCTGTCGTGTTAGTGACAGAATTGCCAATTAGAATCATGTTGGGATTCTGGTGTCCTCGTCTAATTGGGACTTGTTTCCCTTTTGGTGGTTATATTTCCGGGAGCTTTGAGTCCTTTCATGTTTTGACCTCTCTCGTGTTTGGAGAGAAAATATGGGTATTTCCTTATTGGAGTGTGACTCTTTAGATCTTGTATATGAGTGATTCCTTGCTTGATAAGGCATATCTTGATAGGATTGTTTTTTCCCACTTTGGCCGAGTAAGGCTTGCCGAGTGGGGGTTTTTGGCGAATATGATCTTTATCCATTTAAGACTTGGTTATCTGGCGAATACGCTTCCAGCTTTCATTAATCCTCTTGATGCCGTGGCATGTTGATGTGGAATCGTACTTCTTTCACGTCCCCTGTTTACTTTGTTGACGTGTCCCTTTAGCCGAATATATACATACAACAATACCCCCATAAATACTCCAAGCTGAACAAGTGACTTGATCTTTGCGTTCCTTCATTTCGACGAGTAGTATTTATAAGTACACTAGGCTATTTTTCGAGAGCATGCGTTGTTTCTCAGTTTCTGGCTCTTTGGGAAATTTTTCCCTTTTTTTTTTTTTTTTTTTTTTAATCCACGTGCTTCTTTTCGAATGCTTACTTCAGCATTAAATGCTTCCACAGTAAGCTTTATTTTCATCCATAAAAATTCAAAAATGGCTTTGATCAGACGCGGTGAATTAACGTTTTGACTGTAGGGCTTCCCCTTTGAGGTGCCACGTGTCCATCATCTGGTGGATAGTTTTGTCACCACTTTGTGTACTGGCGGTACATGTTATCAAATCTGCACATTTACGATTTTGAAAATTGAAAATCCTCTCTTTTTAAGGCAAGAAACTGTTTCACTGCCCATTCTTATTCTCTGCCGATTCTCCTTCTTCTTCTTCTTCTATCAACAATACCCAAGGAATTTCAATTTGCAAGCTTTGATCTTTCATTTCAAAATTTTAACCCTGAGATTTTCGACGAGCTTTCTCCAGTTTCTTTTGTTTTTGATTGCTAGATGACCCAAAGGATCCAACACGACCCTTCATCTGCCCAGTCAGATTCATCGTGTAGCTTCCGTTTTAAAGATCTTCTAGTGAGTTTTCATGGATCCATCTCAGCGTTCTTTGTTTTTTAATCATATGATGCGAGCTCTAGAACTTGGTAATAAAAATACCGCGGATAAACTTGAGTTGTTGATACACAATTTTGATCCAAGTTTTGCCGTTCCAATTGCTCTGTATATCCTTTCCACTGATGAAAGTAGTTTCCCTGATAATTCTTCCTCCTCGTCCTATCGTAGTGATTCTCCGAAGATGGCAAGGACTTTGAAGCCTAGTGTTAGTGGACGAAAAGCACCTAAGGGTTCCCAGGGAATCTCGGTTGGGTGCTCAGACGATTGTTGATTCAAATGTTGAAGATCACCAAAGCGATAGGTTAATTTTTTTTTTTGACCGTCTAAGGGCTTTCGATAGCGAGGTGAATGTGGTTGGCGAGCAGGAAATTCGAAAGTACAAGGGTCGGTTTGATATTCTTGACTCGATTTATTTCTTACTACCTGGTGAGCGGGCCGTATGGAATCCTCCACCAAAATGTTGTTGCAATTTATGGGTCGATGCTAGACCTGGCAAGGTTCCGGTTCCGGTTCGAACTGTGGAACCAAATTGAAATCGAACGGTAAAAACTAGAACCGAAACCGAATTTTCTGGTTTCGATTCCAAAATCAGATTTTCTGGTTTTGATTCCAAAACCGGAACCAGAACTGGAGGCTTCAGTTTCGGTTCCAGTTTTTATAGAACTGACTGATTCGAACCGGAATGGAACCGACGGTTCCGGTTCTGGTTTGAACCGATGGTTTATATATATATATATATATATATATATATATTAAAAAATCCTAAACCTAAATCCCAATTTCTTGATCTCTCTCTGTCTTCGTTTCTTCTTTTTCTTCTTCAGTTCATCCAATCTTCTTCTTCTTCTTCATCATCGATTTCGATTCTTCTTCTTCTTCTTCTTCGTCTTCGATTCTTCTAATGTTCTTGTTCTTCTTCGATTCTTCTAATGTTCTTGTTCTTCTTCGATTCTTCTAATGTTCTTCTTCTTCTTCGATTCTTGTTCTATTCTTATTCGATTCGATCTCTTCATCTTTCATTCACGAAGTTAATTAGGTGGTGCAGTGGTGGTTTGGGCGTTTGGGGTTGATTTGGGGGTGGTTTGTTGTTGATTTGTGGTTGATTTCAGATTTGTGAGAGAGAAACGAGAGCCTTGCCTTAGATTGAATCGATTGATGACTGATCCAGAGAGATCTGATTTGGGTTTAAAAAAAAAAATTAAAAAAATAATAATAAGGTTTAAAACCGTCGGTTCTGTCGGAATTGAAACCGGAACCGATAGTTCTTGAACCGAAACCAGAACCAGAATCGGAACCAGAATCGAAACCTTCTAAGGCCGGTTTCGATTCTGATTCCGATTCTGATTCTGGTTCCACCTAACCACGGAACCGAAACTGTTGGTTCGGAACCGGAACTAGAATTAGAACCGGAACCGAACCGAAACCGTGTCAGGTCTAGTCGATGCTAGGTTGTGGGGTAACTCTTCCTCTTCAGCTTTTCATTGCTCGATTCCTCGTTGATGCCAAACTTGCACTTACCCAGTTGGCTTCGAACAGTTACAGGACTCTAATATGCATGCGTCTTATGTGGAAGACGATGGGTTATGAGCCACCCACTCCTCGTGAGATTCACCATTTTTATACATTAAAGCAGTCGGGTCTTGGTGGTACTTACTTTCTCTTCTCTTATGCTGTGGAGAATTGGATTCCTAAGGGGGCGAATGATCCAGGGTAGGTTGAGATCTCCGATGATGACAAGAAGAAAGGTTCATCTGGGGGTTCCCATCTTTGAACAAAAGGTGGAAAAATAGCTAGTTTTTGGTGAATGGTGCATGGGGAAGGAATGTACCCGCGGACACTCGCCTCAACTTTCCAGCGAAGAGGATTCCAAGGAACTTTACATCCCTCGAGTCTTGGTCGAAGACCCCACCTGTTTTGCTAGATAATGAAATTTCTCATTGTGCAAATGTGGTTGTTTGTCCGTTGGAGGAAAGAGGTCGGCCATTCCTTTTAAATGAAGAGAAAATGAACACTTTTTGGGTCTTTCCGTGTTTATCTGGCAGGCATCATCGCCGTAAGTTTTTCTTACGTTTGTTTCGATGTTGTTTTATTTTTTATTGCTCTGTAGTTGTAACTTTTTTGCTTCCTTTGCAGTGAGTGATATTGATGTGGTTTGCGACGTGCAAGCCGGAGCTGTGAAGAATCTTGCCACTACCAATCAGAGGCAAGCCGCTGAGTTGGTTAAGGAAGGTATAGATGAGCTAGATGGCGAAGATTCTCAAGACAGTGAGGATGTGAGCGATAGCCCTGAGCAATATGCTGACGTTGATTAGCACCATGGGGGTTATGAGGCTGCTGAGAGGTCTGCTCCTAGCCGGAAAGGCAAAGAGAAGGTTGAGGTTCATTCGAGTGCAGACGAAGGTGCCACAATTTTGATGCTAATGTCCCCAAAACCCCTGAAGATCCTGCGAGTGATTTAAACCCTAGAGCTAGTCGGGGAAAGCGTCTAGCTAAGAGTACCCCCAATCACGTCGTTCACCACACTAAGCGTGCTTTAAGAGTTGTTCAGTATGTGATTTCATCAAATGAAGAGGGTAATGATGAACCTGTCCTTGCTGAAACTTCTCCGAATGAAGGCATTGCTTTAAAGGTTCCTGTTGAGAGAGTTACAGTTACGGATTCAGCTAACAATTTAGCGGGTGTTGGCGAACAGAATATTGGTACTTTTGCTGCTCCACCAAATTCTTCCAAGCCCGTCGTAAATCTAGAAGGTGTACGTGAGGAACCCTAGGTCGGTCCCCTCTTCAACTATAACTAGAGAGGCGTCTGGCTCTTGTTCTCTATCTAATTTTTCTGCTTCTGAAATTTTATCACACTTAATCAGCAAGGACGTTTATGTTGGACAAGGTTCGAAGCACGTAAAGAACAAGTCGTGCAACAAAAAGATGGAATTCTTCTTCAATTGCCACTCTTTGGTAAATTTATGATCTTTCTGTTTTATCGGTTGTATTTTTATTTTCTAACCTTCGTGCTTTGTCTAGATGATGTCTGAGATGACGGATAACTACAGACACGGAAACGCAGTTTCAGTAGAGAATAGGCGTCTGCGAGACCAGATTTCTCGCCCGGTGGACAATAAGTTTACTGTTGAGGAATTCTATACTCAATAACTCGTCCAGTTTAGAGAGTCTGCTGATGGGTTTTTGGCTGCCCAGTTAGTTGTTGAGAAGAAGTTATATGTGGCTGAAGGAGAGATTAGGTTGCTGAAAGAATAACTATTTGCCAGCCAGGATTCACTCGCAACCCGTATGAAAGCGGAGAGGTTGGCCGAAGAGTCTAAGGAAAATGCTGAGCGGGAATCAAATTGAAATTCCCTTAAGCAATTATAGTGTAAATATATATCTAAAGGGGGGGGGGGGGGGGGGGGGGGTAAATAGGTATAGGCCCAAATTCTTCCAAACCTTTTTTTTCATGGAACAATAATGTGCACACTTGATGTGTCTAACAAATGGATTGTTTTAATCAACACAATATAGAATACAATTCACAAGTGATACAATCAATAAAAGATATGGAAGTAATGAAATGTAAAACAAAACTTGACACAAGTATTTTTACGTGGTAAACCTTCGAAGAGCAAACATCCACTGGTTGAATCCACAACCACCTGCAACACCCAATTCACTAGTTGGAAAGAAGTACACTCTTAAAAGCAATCAAATCATATGAAACGGTCTCTCTTAAATATCCTTTCTATCCTACCCTTAAGGCCTCTTACTAATGAAACGTTACCTCAACTTTATAACCGAGACAAATCGTTTGCCTCTAGAAAGCCACTCCTTATCCAAGACTATCCACAAGTCTCTAGGAAGATTTCCTTACTTGGACTTACTTAAAGCCTCACACCTCTAGCCAAGACTTCCCTTGCTTGGACTTACTTAGAGCCTCACACCCTTAGCCAAGACTTCCTTTGCCTGGACTTACTTAGAGCCTCACACTCTTTGCTAAGTCTTCTTTGCTCTATGTTGAAGAATCACTCAACAACAAGAGACTTTCCACCTTTTGCAAGACAAATGATCTAAGTGATGCAAATGATGCAAACACAATCAAATAGAGAAAGTAGATCACACAAACTCTATGAACATGCAATTAGATAACTAGAATATGCTTCCAACACTCAATCACAAAGTTATCTAGAAATCCAAGCATGTGAATCAATAAGAACTAGATTAGAATATTCAATATCACAAAAAAAAAAAAAATCCTAGTTCTTAGATCATGAAACTAAATCTAGAAATCAACAATCAAGCTCATTACAAAAAACATTTCTAGAGTCAATTTCATGTGAATCAAGTTTAGCTTTCAAATATGTTCAATCAAAATCACAAAAAGCTATAACTCAAAAATCAATCAAACAAGTCTAAAATTGGAATCAAAATCATTCTAAACATTTTTCATCAATCATATAATAAGATCCATCAAGTTGATCATAAGAAAAATAGAGAGAAGATGATTCGCATACAAAAGATGAACCACGAACTGAAGATCAGATTTCTGCGAATAATCTGGATATCTTTTGACCTTGAAAATGCTTAGGACTTGTTTCTCTCTTCAAGACCAACGATTTTGGTTTTTAAATCACTAAATTCGGAGTTGAAATGAGAGAGTTATGACAAAAACAATGTTCCAAAAGTTGTGAGAGAGTTTATGCGGGATTTGAAATATATAGTGAGGGAAACCAATTGGAGAAGATGAAGGGAAAAAGGGTAAAAGAGCCACCACCTCTCATGCTTCCCATGGAGGCACATGTCCACCATGGGGAGGCAGGGAGGTGTCCCTCCCGTGGTGGCCACGCACCTCGACAGGAGAGAGGTTGATTGGCCTTTCGCCTCCTCTCTTCTCCTTCACTCCCTTTGCGCACCTCTCACGTTCTTCGACCGTCCTCCGGTATCTGAACTTCAAATTCGAATCTGTTTTTGGATTATAAACTGTAGCTCAATTATGCACGAGGACAACTATGAAACTTTGACCAAAGGTTATGTATTAGACTTGATACACGACGATGAAGACAATACATTGTAAGTGAACGTAAAGTAGCGTAACTTTCTCGTTTGAACTCGAAATCAAATGAGTAAGTAACCGAAATGATCGGAACTCAACAAGGAATCATATGAGTACATATTCAAGTTCAAAATAACAAAACCCAAACAAATAAACACAAGATCACACAAGTGTGCCATTTCCTAGAGATAGTCCTAAAACATGTAATTCTACAATGTTTGTCAAATTGAGACTAATGCGTGTGCATACTTCTATAAGTGTGTGAATGTGTAATTACCAAATGAGCACAATGATGCAAGGACACATATGAATGTAATATATGTGTGTGTGTTTTGCTCAACAATACAGGGACACAAATGTATGAATTGTGTGTATGGGCACGCTTACGCCTTGCAAGAGGAAGAAGTATCTTGATACCTTAGCATTCAAGTAAACGTTTTTCCTCTTGAAGACGATATTTGTATGAGAAGTTGCTTTTCTCCTTTGAAGCTCTTTTCATCCAAGAAACACTTAAGCAACCAACCATTACAATTAAAGAGAGTTTTGCAATGGAATCAAGACAATACAAATCTAAAACCTTATAATCTCCCTCTTTGGCTATTCCATGGCAAAACCTCATCCTCACCATACAATATTCACTCATTGATAATTGCATTCTCTCAACCTCACATTACAAAGAGATCCCTAGACTAAAGTTTCTTCATGTCTTCAAGAGTCTTCAAGAATCCTTTCTTTGATGAACAAAGTACCTATGAGAAAAATAGCAAACCAAACAGAAGATCTTCTCCAAAGAAGATTGGAGAGATATATTCACAAAAATAAACAAGACTCCCATTATCTCATATAAATGTTAACTTTAAAGCACTCCCTAAGTTTCTTAACCTCATTAAGCAAGAATTCTCCTCTTTAAGACAAAGTCTCCATAAAGCATAAAGAGGTACATTTCTCCCACACATGGTGAGGTATACATTTCTCCCCCGTTTTGTCAAGGAATATACAAAGGACACAAGAGATAGAATATGAGATATTATGCAAACAAGTCATATAGAGAACAAAGTTAAACCAACTAAGCTCCCCCTTAACATATGCTCCACATTATGATCAACATGAAAACTTGTTCACAAGGGAATCACACCATCAAACATTTCAAGCAATAAGAGAAAATATTTCATCACTTTTCAAAGTACAAGAAAGAATCATAGATTTTCATTAATCTCTCAAAAATATTCTCACATTACTAATGAATCAAGCACTATAAGCAAAATGTGTGTGTGTGTGTGTGTGTGTGAATGTTTCTAGAATATATACAAGGAGTAATTGTGATATCAACATGCAAACCATTTCAACACCTATCCATCTAAAGTGTTTCCAATCTAGGTCAAATTGATTATCATCCGGAATTTTCGCTTTAAAGATAATAGATTTCAACATATGAGCGTGTGTGTGGATGTGGCTCGTTAACACATTTCTATTTGACAATCCGAGCATTTCACAATTCTCAATTGTACTCCATTAAGCCTTTTATTATCTTTTTTATTTCTTTTAGGCTTTGAATCATATATTTTTTTTTAATGATTCTTTTCAACACTTCTTTGATTTTTCTAACATAAACATATACGCTTCATGACGGCTTTCATTCATCACAATGGTATAGCCCTTTCCTACATTGGGCGGTTGCACAACCAAGGTGTGTAACCCTTTTCATGAAGGTGCTTGTTGAGTTCTATGTAGTTACCGAAGCAAAATGGATACTAACCATAGGTTATCTATCATGTACTAAGCAATAAGCTTGTAGATGTATCCATAATCTACACATTTTCAAACTCAACTACTCAAAACTAAAACATATAAGAGAAGCATTAGTGCACTTTTAAAAACAAGATTTTTAAGGCTCAAGTGCATGATCTAGAAACAATAAAAGTTATTTGTTTAAGATCATTACTTTTCACGTGAGTAGCTCTCAAAGATATTGATACCAATTGAAATAAAGTTTTTTCTTATCAAGTCACTCACAATCACACATAGTCATTAATCAACACAAATCATGCCAATGGATTTTCGAAGAGTTTTAAACCTCTCTTTGTCCAAGGGCTTAGTGAACAAATCCACAAGTTGATTTTTAATAGGCATATGCTCTAGAGTAACAATAGAATGTTCAACAAGTTCTCTAATGAAATGATGCCTAATATCTATGTGCTATGATGTCATGCTTACATAGAGGTAAAAAGATGAATTAGAAAGCAAGCTTTTAGAATAGAGAAATACCTTAGCAAGCTTTTTCACCAATGAAAGGTCTCCGCTCTTTTTATGAGCTCTCTTGGCTTGTTTGTCCTCATGACAACAAGTTGTTGGTGTGTCATCCCAAAAGAATAAAGACCAAACACTTTCAACTCAAACAATCACATGAAAATGACTTTCTCTAAAAGTCTTAACAAAAAATTTCACCAAATAGATTTCTGTAAGGATTCCCATTTTATTGATTGGCTTATTTCATGGACAACCACATGTTGAGGTTTGTTTGTAAGGGTAGTTTAGGTAATTGAGGATCAAGCTCAAAGGCCCTTTCAAGACCTCAAGGGACAAGCATGCCAAATGTATAATCTCTAGTGCTTAGTTCTCTCTAAAGAGATTTAGATTGCACACACACACTTAGCATACTTGCATTTGTGTGCATACTCTTCACATGTCACTTTACACACTAGCACTTTGATTGATATATCTTGTTGTGTGTTTTTGTGTCTTGTAATTCGTTTCCCGAATATATTGGGAAACGTCCGCGCTTGCATAAATGTGTGCTTGGTTTAGCGCGAAGACCGCCTAGGGAGAATGCCATTGGTTTCTCCTTTGGTTTCACCATTTTTGCTGAATCGGCGGTTTGATCGACGGCCTGGCCGCCGACCGAAACTGTCGTCGCCGACCGAAACTGCCGTTTCATACCTGATTGATTTTTATCTCGGGTTTGATTCTGTGGTTGGTTCAGCGGTTTCGAAACCGCCGATTGAAATCGTCGTTGTTCCCCTGCCTTTCTCGGGAGTCATTTGGCGGTTATGAACGGCGGCCAGGCCACCAATTGAAACCGCCGATCGTGCGTTTTCAAGGGCAAACTTGTCTTTTCACATGCTCTGTTCTTGATGTCTATAAATATCACACTTTCTCATTCTCTGAATCATGTTCTTTAACTTTAAGAACCCTAAACTTCAAAGAGACATTTGAGAGAAAATCAAATCAAGAACACACTTTTAACACTAAAAAACCATTCTCATATGCATCAAAATATCATCTAGCATTTTCTAGCATAGTTAGGATGCTTGCTTGCATGGATTTTGGTTAACACACATTCTTTGGTAAGTTTTTCACTATTATCATATATAATTAGTGTTTTATTTATCATTGACATCTCTTATATTATTTGTATGTTCTTAGAATATATTCTAGATACAAAATAAAGATTGTTGTGTTGACATGATTGAGTGTTGTATTTTGATAGTTATATCTAGGTTGTTTAATTTTTGATTAGCTAAGCTTTATGACATGTCATTTAGCTCTTGATATCTAGGATTGAATTAATTGAAAAATCATCATCCTAGATAAGCATATAGGGTTACCTAGCTCTAATTGCATTTTTGGATATTTCATATATTCACTTAGGTTGTATTATCTCTTCTTAGAGAATTAAGTCTTGTGTTGTGACAGGGATTAGGTTACTTAATTCGCAAGCAATTGGACTAGGTCCACTTATACCGGGAGTAGGTAGTTGTGATGATTATTGATCGGGATTGATCATTAAACCGGGATTAGGTTGTAATCATTTCAATTAGTGGATTCAAGGTTCGTTTGTGGCGCACATAACAGCCCGTGGTTTTTCCCGTGAGGGTTTCCACGTAAATATCAAGTGTTATTTACATTCCACACCATATTACACTTGTTATATTATTATGACTAGTTAAGGGCATTTTCATAAAATTGACATACATGCGAAAATTGGGTAATAACGATTAAAATCTATTCACCCCCATCTAGATAGTTTTATACACACTGTGCATTATTTGTTTCAATTGGTATCAGAGCAGGTTCCTAGATATACTTAAGAGATCCAAGCTCATTTTTTGTGTGTCTTGCATTGTGTGTGTTTGTTTGATTTCTTCATACATTTTGCATTCATCTCATTTGCATTCATCCAAACACTATGAGTGATTTTGGGATGAGCAAAGAGGGAGCGTCGAGCGTGAGGCCACCGTTGCTCACCGACGATAATTACTCCTTATGGAAGGGGAAGATGGAAGCATACTTATGCCAAATCCATGATAGGGCGTGGATGGCAGTTGAAGATGGATATGCTCCACCTATGATGACTCCTACGAATGGAGGAGAAGATGTTCTCAAGCCTAAGGCACAGTGGAGTCCTCAAGAGTTTATTGACTCCATATGGAACAACAAGGCCATACATGCCATCCGATGTGCAGTGAGTGAAAATCTGTACAAACTGATTCAAATTACTAGGATTGCTAAAGAGGCATGGGACATCCTAGAAGTTGCACATGAAGGCACCGAGGTTGTCAAGGACTCAAACCTTCACGTCCTTCAAACTCGGTTTGAGACCATTAGGATGGAAGAGCACGAGCAATTCAATGACTTCCAAGTGAGACTAATGGATATTGTAAACCAAAGTCACCAACTAGGTGATCCTTACTCGGATAGAAGAATAAAGCAAAAGATCATGCGATCACTTCCCGAGAGGTTCGAACCTAAAGTGACGGCTTTAGAAGAAAATGACACCTATAAGGATATGAAGCCGAGTGAAGTCATTGGAAGACTTCTATCCTATGAATCAAGAAAGGCTACCACCTCACCTCCTAAAAAGAAAAAGAAAAAGAATCTAGCCTTGAAAACTTCCAAGGTGGAAGAGGAGGAAGATGACTCAAATGAAGACATGGCACTCATTGCCAAGGGATTCAAGAAGTTCTTGAATCTACAAAAGAGTGGTTATGGCTCAAAAGGGGATGACTTCAAGAAGAAGAAGACCACCATCAAGAATGTCAAGCCAAACAATGAGATGTCTTCAAGATAGAAGATTCAATGCTACAAATGTGGATGATTTGGGCATATCTCCAAGGAATGTGTAAACTTGGAGAATGGTAGAATAGGAAAGGAAATGTCCGCCACGTCAAATGACTCTTCAAGTGATGAAGAGGTTGTGGCCAAATTTTTGGCGCTTGCTAGCTCTCACAAGCGGGACAACAAAGTGAAAATTGTTGAAGAAAGTCCCTCGAGCTTGAATGATTGTGAGAATAATTATTTTACTTTTCCAATCTCCTACAATGAAGAAGAGAATGAGAGTCAAGAAGAATTTGACTCCAGTGAAGATGACTCTTCATCTAACTCCACACATGGATATGTGGAGAAAAAGGTTCTAGATGAATTCCTCGCTGAGTTTAAAAACTTAGAAATAAAGACCAAGGAAAAGAGGTGAAGATTGAGAGAAGAGAATCTAGACCTTTTGGCTCATATTGACCACTTAAGTGAACAAGTGTAAAGATCCAAGAAGATTGAAGACAAGCTAAAAGATGAGCTAGCTTTGTCTAAGAGGAATGAAGAAGGGTTGAAAAGGGAGCTTAAAGATGCTAGAGAGTTGATGGCTAAGATGGATTCTAGTACGGAAAAACTCAACCACTTGTTGAGTATTGGAAAAAAGCCCTATGACAAGAGAGGTCTTGGCTTTGAAGATAGTAAGGAGACCTCCACTCCTATCAAGATCATGTTTGTCAAGAGTTTAGGCAAGAAAGAGACTTCACTGGTGCAAACTCCTAGGAAGAAGATTGATATAGGTCAATGCTCTCATAGTACACAAGTGAATGTAGCTTTAAGAAGACAACCCCAAGCTCAAAAAGTCCCTCATACTAACTTCCCTCAACCTCAAATCCATCAAGGGAAGAGACCAATCATGCAAGCTAAACTAAGGAAGCAATCAAGTCTTGGTCAACAAAAAAGAATGAAAGATCCTATCCAATTACCAAGACAACCACAAAGACATGAGAATGCTCCTATGCATGCTCAAGGACATGGTATGATTCCTAACTTTATCCCTACATGTCTTTTTTGTGGTATTGATGGTCATATTAGACCAAAGTGCTTTCGTTACATTAAATTGTATAGAGCTAAAAACATGATTGAGAAGAAAGAGGCTAGAGCTAGAATGCATGCTCATAGGAAGGAGGAAATTCATTTACATGATCCTATGACATCTAGATCTCTAGAACCTTTGATCACTAGGAAGAAAATTGTTTCACTTAAGTGGATTAGAAAAGATGAACCCGTTTGCTACGAGACAAACTTGTCTCTAATAGGTTCAACTAAGTCCAATGGACTTAGTAGGTCCATAGGACCTCATGACCTTCAATGATGAAGGATGGTGATGACCCTATATGGGGAACTCAAGCAAAGAGAGCTATTTTGCATTCTTGTCACTTGCAAAAAATTGAAATATCTTATGCTTCTTTTTTAATTGCTTGAGTAAGCTTGGTTGCACATATGTATATATGTTTTCAATTCAATAAGTGTGAACCATGCTTATTTACAATCCATGTCATATTTATGTTCAAACATGCATTTTTGGACTAGGAGATCTACATAGGAAGTATGATTTGAATGACCTATAGTTATCTCCATGACATGATGATTCTTTTATAACATGCTAATGTCAAATGAAAAAGCATGAATTGATGATTGCATATTCTTAAAATGCAAAACTTGTGTGAAAAGGCTTATGAGACTCAAAATGAATAAAGGATCTTGTATCCGTTCAAGGGAATTCAAATTCCAAATGTCTCTATTTCTTTATTAGTTGAACATGGCTAATATCATACAGATTTCTCACCCGGAAAAATCAAATAGGGTGCAAAGTCGCTCATGCCATGTTTCGCTTATAAAGTTGGATATAGTTGCTCTTAAATTGAAATCAATGAAATCTCTATATCCTTGCTTCTCTCATGACAATGGTGAGATTGGTTTGAATTTTTATTAGAAACCTTTGTCATTTGCTTTGCCAAATACCATTGTATTTTGGACTTGAATGCTACATGTCTTGTTTGCAAAGCATTTTTTATTCACACATTTTCTTCAAATAAATCTCTTTTGTTTCTCTCCAATTAATTAAGATGCATAAAGTGACTTATATAATTATGCAAATATCTTGTATGCTACTGTCTCTCTTTGCTAGAAGTAACCCATTTGGGGACTACTCATTTGCCTATATCATGACAAAAAAAGGGAGTAGTATGTGGTAAGGGGAGTTGCAAATTGTAGTAGCAATTGTGCATGTTGGGGAGAATATACATTGAGGGGGAGTAACCCGTTGAGGGGGAGCATTGCATACACATACATTGCATGATGTTGTGCTTAAATTCTTAAATGCAAATGCTTGTTTTATTCTCACTTGATCATCTCACATACTCTTGCTTTGGAAAGTATAATCTTTTGTTTTGAAGGGTTGATAGTTCTACAAGAAATTGAAGACTTGAAGTTTTTTATATTTTTATACCCCTTTGTAATGTAGAATATCTTTGTTATCCCGTAGATTCAATTATGTTGTGAGGATCAATGTGAGTGGTGGTTTTGTCATGAAATAGCCAAATGGGGAGATTGTAAGGATTCCCATTTTATTGATTGGCTTATTTCGTGGACAAACCACATGTTGAGGTTTGTTTGTAAGGGTATTTTAGGTAATTGAGGATCAAGCTCAAAGGCTCTTTCAAGACCTCAAGGGACAAGCACGCCAAAGGTATAATCTCTAGTGCTTAGTTCTCTCTGAAGAGATTTAGATTGCACACACACTTAGCATACTTGCATTTGTGTGCATACTCTTCACATGTCACTTTACACATTAGCACTTTGATTGATATATCTTGTTGTGTGTTTTTGTGTCTTGTAATTCGTTTCCCGAATATGTTGGGAAACGTCTGCGCTTGCACAAATGTGTGCTTGGTTTAGCGCGAAGACCGCCTAGAGAGAATGCCCTTGGCTTCTACTTTGGTTTCACCATTTTTGCTGAATCGGCGGTTTGATCGACAGCCTGGCCACCAACCGAAACTGCCGTTTCATACCTGATTGATTTTTATCTCGGGTTTGATTCTGCGATTGGTTCGGCGGTTTTGAAACCGCCGATTGAAACCGTCGTTGTTCCCCTGCCTTTCTCGGGAGTCATTCGGCGGTTGTGAACGGCGGCCTAGCCGTCGATTGAAACCGCCGATCGTGCGTTTTCAAGGGCAAACTTGTCTTTTCACATGCTCTGTTCTTGATGTCTATAAATATCACACTTTCTCATTCTCTGAATCATGTTCTTTAACTCTAAGAACCCTAAACTTCAAAAAGAGACATTTGAGAGAAAACCAAATCAAGAACACACTTTTAACACTCAAAAACTATTCTCATATGCATCAAAATATCATCTAGCATTTTCTAGCATAGTTAGGATGCTTGCTTGCATGGGTTTTGGTCAACACATATTCTTTGGTAAGTTTTTCACTATTATCATATATAATTAGTGTTTTATTTATTATTGACATCTCTTATATTATTTGTATGTTAGAATATGTTCTAGATACAAAATAGAGATTGTTGTGTTGACATGATTGAGTGTTGTATTTTGATAGCTATATCTAGGTCGTTTAATCTTTGATTAGCTAAGCTTTATGACATGTCATTTAGCTCTTGATATCTAGGATTGAATTAATTGAAAAATCATCATCCTAGATAAGCATATAGGGTTACCTAGCTCTAATTGCATTTTTGGATATTTCATATATTCACTTAGGTTGTATTATCTCTTCTTAGAGAATTAAGTCTTGTATTGTGATCGGGATTAGGTTACTTAATTCGTAAGTAATTGGACTAGGTCCACTTATACCGGGATTAGGTAGTTGTGATGATTATTGATCGGGATTAGATCATTAAACCGGGATTAGGTTGTAATCATTTCAATTAGTGGATTCGAGGTTCGTGTGTGGCGCACATAACATCCCGTGGTTTTTCCCGTGAGGGTTTCCACGTAAATATCAAGTGTTATTTACATTCTGCACCATATTACACTTGTTATATTATTGTGACTAGTTAGGGGCATTTTCGTAAAATTGACATACATGCAAAAATTGGGTAATAACGATTAAAATCTGTTAACCCAAAATTGTCACCAGGGTGCAATTTCTAATTAACAGTATATGAAGGACCCGGATCTGGATAGATCGGGGTTAGCGGGATACTTAGTAGCTCAATATCCCGCTGATTCTTGCAAATCTACTGGGTATAGCGAGTGTAAGTGGTAAGATAAGAAGGATTCTGATATATGGTAGAAGGTGGATTGGCCTAGGGGGAAAAAGCATCACGTATGATCATATGCTGAAAAACCCCTAGGTAGTATCCAGTGGAGAGAGATCCTTTATATATTTACCAATAAGGCGTGCTCCGGGGAGCTTACAAAAGTAGGAGAATAATACAATATAAGTGCTCCAGAGAGCTTACAATAATAGGCCGGCGTAGGCTTTTTCTCTAATCAGTAGAAAAGAAGAAGAAAAAGTAAGCCTTGTTGGGGAAGAAGCCGCAGGTCTTTTTTGGGGAGGAGAAGAAGATCCCGTTCAATAGAGAGCTTTTATATATATATAGGTTCTAATTCTTGTTGCCCACTCCATCAATTTAGTCAATCAATCCACAATTATAGGAACACTGATTTGTCATTGATTGAGTTGAATATTCTCTCATTAATGGCGTTGTGAATGGCCATTAAAGAGTTGAATGATCTCTCATTAATGGCAGTGTGAATAGTCATTAAAGAGTTGGCTATCTTCATTAATACGGTTGATTATCTTCATTAATAGGGTTGACTATCTCCATTAATGGCGTTGACTATCTCCATTCATGGCGTTGTGAATGGCCATTAAAGAGTTGACTATCTTCATTAATGGCGTTGTGAATCTTCATAGGAGATCTACCGGTGGTGGAGCAAATCTTCTGTAAGGAAGCAGGAGAGGTACAGGTCTACTGTATAGGAGCTCTGGGTGTACTGGAACGGATCTGCTGGATATGAGATCTACCGGTAGCGGAGTAAATCTTCTGTAAGGAAGCAGGAGAGGTACAACTCTACTGCATAGGAGCTTTAGGTGTACCGGGGTGGATCTGCTAGATATGAGATCTACCAGAAGCGGAGCGGCTGTAGAGGAGCTCTACAAGTATATGAGCAGACTTGCTGCATTGGGTCAGCATAGGATACTGGCTCCACTAGGAGCCCCATACATCATATTTGCTCCACATCAAACAAAAGTCGTCAAATGACAAAGTGAGCACCATTCGTGGTACACATACAGCATATACAAATATGGATAATGGGTATACCACATGAATAATATGCCATGAATAATGAATCAATCACTTCAATAATAGAAGGTTAAGCTTGCATGGCAATAAATAAATTAGATCCTATAGACCTACATCATGATGCACTTCATATGTTCAACACATTTAAGGCGAAATATCAACAAATTATAATAGGCGTTCATTTAGTTCACAGGATCCATGCAAACTTTTTATAAAATCACACTAGTAATAAAGGAACTAGTAGGGTGAAATAAAGTATCATGGCAACATGACATCATGGCATAAGCATGTAGTGAACATATTAGTGGAATGCGTTAAAACACATGTACAGCGATTATATGTAAGAGATAAAGAAACATACGCTCATGTAGAGACAAGGAAGCCACATTGGTCAAGTGATCTTCCCACAGACGGCGCCAAAGTGTTAACCCAAAATTGTCACTGGGGTGCAATTTCTAATTAACAGTATATGAAGGACCTGGATCTGGATAGATCGGGGTTAGCGAGATACTTAGTAGCCCGATATCCCACTGATTCTTGCAAATCTACTGGGTATAGCGAGTGTAAGTAGTAAGATAAGAAGGATTCTGATATATGGTAAAAGGTGGATTGGCCTAGGGGGAAAAAGCATCACGTATGATCATATGCTAAAAAACCCCTAGGTAGTATCCGGTGGAGAGAGATCCTTTATATATTTACCAATAAGGCGTGCTCTTACAAAAGTAGGAGAATAATACAATATAAGTGCTCCAGAGAGCTTACAATAATAGGCCGGCGTAGGCCCTTTCTCTAATCAGTAGAAAAGAAGAAGAAAAAGTAAGCCTTATTGGGGAAGAAGCCGCAGGTCTTTTTGGGAGGAGAAGAAGATCCCGTTTAATAGAGAGCTTTTTTATATATATGGGTTCTAATTCTTGTTGCCCACTCCATCAATTTAGTCAATCAATCCACAATTATAGGAACACTGATTTGTCATTGATTGAGTTGAATATTCTCTCATTAATGGCGTTGTGAATGACCATTAAAGAGTTGACTGATCTCTCATTAATGGCGTTGTGAATAGCCATTAAAGAGTTGACTATCTTCATTAATACGGTTGATTATCTCCATTAATAGGGTTGACTATTTCCATTAATGGCGTTGACTATCTCCATTAATGGCGTTGTGAATGGCCATTAAAGAGTTGACTATCTTCATTAATGGCATTGTGAATCTTTATTAATAGGGTTGACTATCTCCATTAATGGCGTTGTGAATGGCCGGAAAGGTCAACCTTCCTTGTATTTGAATGCTGGTGCATACTGTCCTTCTTGTAGCATGGTTTTGGTCTTTCTTGGTAACCTGACAGATGGTGTATTAAGACCTCCCTTGTTGACGCCTTATATGTTAGGTGGTTGGAATGTGCTTGGAGGATCGGTCTGGGCAGGAAACATGATACGGGGTATCGAGTGTGGGGCACCGAGTACCAGGTGCGGGGTACTGAGAACCAGGTGCGGGATACCGGGTACCAAGTACGGGGTATTGAGTACTAGGTGCGGGGTACCGGGTACCAAGTATGGGGTGTGGGGTACCAAGTGCAGGGTACTGGGTACCAGGATACCAATGTGGCGCGGCATCAAGATACTGTGTATCATGGATCATACGGTAGCGGGGTACCGAGATAGTGTGGTAGCGGGATCCTCAGGATCCTGGTTCATTCTTTCATCAATCAAATGACTTTGACATGGATGGAAAATTCTTCTTTGGACCTTTGCCAAAAAAGGTGGTTAACAAAGTCTATTCACCCCCCCTCTAGATAGTTTTATACACACCGTGCATTATTTGTTTCAATTTCAAAATTCAACTTCTTTAAAGTTAATCAACAAATTTTGGCTATCATAGTGATAGTATGAGAATTTTAAGTTCATGTATTGACTAAAGACACCAAGTTTGAATACTACACCTAGCACATTACAAATAGCTTAGTCAAGCATCAAACTTAGAACTCTTATCAAACAAGAACAAAAACATTCACATATGTGCTACTCAATCAAGTATGAGAGCACTTACCTTTGACCATATTGGTCGTAGGTGAACCAACATAAACAACATCATGATCATTACACATGGCAACATGAAATCTAGAAGATAAATCATCAACTATCTTTTTCATGAAAAAATCACTCATATTAACCTCATCATTGTTGCCACGCACAAATATTTCATCAAGACTCTTTAAATGATCATGGTTAACACTCTTCTTTACCAACTTTTTCTCAACATTTTTCTTAACATGAATATCATTAACATGCATGTCAGTCTTTTCAATCCAAATCTTCTTAGTAGATTTCTTCACATGAATATGATCAATATGACCATTTCTCAAAGCATCAAAGCTATTATGATGTTTAGAAACTTTTAAAGAAGATTTATCCATTTCACAAGTATGCACAATATTCGTCTTAACCCAAACTTTCCTTGTTGATTTCTTTTCATTAAATGTTCTTCATGCATAGTCTCTAATGCCCTAACATGTTTAAAAACAACCAAAGGAAGTCTTTTCATCTCATTAGCATGCATCTCATTCCCAAATTTGCATTGTCTAATATACTTGTAGCATTTATCTTTGATATGCCCTACAACATTGCAAAAATGACAAGCCGGGATAAACATAGAGATGTTATGTCTAGCTATAGACTTAAACTCATGCTTAGGAGAATGATTAGGTAACTTTTTCACATTTTTATCATGTTCCACATTTCCTAGTTTGCATTGCCTAATATATTCATAACACCTAGGCCTAATGTGACCAACCACATCACAATAATGACAAACCGGAATGAATTGAGAAAAATTACCTTTTGGGTGTGCATGCTTTGGTTAAGAAATTTCATAGCTCTTCTTATCTTTATCTTTGACTTTGGAAGGAATAGTAATTGAGTCTTTCTTCTTCTTGGACTTTCTTGACTTGTTCTTGGTTGTAGGAGTTTTCTTAACTTCTTCTACAAAACCCAAGCCACTTTTATCTCCATGATGCTTTCCAAGTTTTATCAGTTCATCAAGCTTAATGGCTCCAATTTCCATGCCATTTGTAAGGTTCCCATTTGTTGATTGGCTCAGTTCGTGGACAAACCACATGTTGAGAGTTCTTTGTAAAGGTAGCTTAGGTGTTGGTATTATTGTTCGAAGCCCTTTGAAGACCTTGTGTTGATAAGCACCGAAGGTAAATTTCTAGGTGCGAAGAGATAGTTGCACACACTCACAACTTATGCATATGTTTAATCCTTGTATGTTGTGTGTCTTATTTTTGTGCATTAATGTTCATTAACATCTCTTCTTGCATGTTAGTTTGATTGCATCTTGCATATCCAATTGCCTTGTCATGATTAGTCTTAGGATTGCATTTTTGCATTGGGCACTCCCAAAAGCGCTCTACAGAAGCGCTGTACGAACAGCGCCCATCGAGCGCTGTTCAGACCTGATCGATTTTAATCGGTCGCTGTTGGTTGCTGTACAGGCGCTGTACAAAGCGCTCTACGTACAGCGCCACTCTGTTTTCCCGAGAGAACAGAGTTGGGGCGCTGTACAGAAACGCCCTTCGTACAGCGCCCAAGGTAAATTTCAGGCCAACTTATCAAAACGAACACACTTTTTTTTGGCCTCCTATATATATGCCACTTTGACTTTAGGTAAATTAAGAGAGTTCATATTCAGATTTCACACTTAGGATATTTTTCAAGAGAAGAAAAAATTCCAAGAACTCAATTTTTATTCACTCAAACACTTTTTCATGATCATCAATCATCATCTAGCATCATCTTAGATCATCTAGATGTCTCTTTGCATGGATTCTTTATCACACTTTGCTTGGTAAGCTTTCCACTAATATCTTACATATTTTTTGTTTTTCTTAACAAGCAATCTCAATTAATTTCTTATATGTTATTTATATATCTTTTGATACAAGATTGAGATTAGTGTGTTGTATGTTTGAGAAGTTGTATTGTGATAGCTAATTAGGTTTTGTGTTTAATCTTGATTAGTTAAACTATTTGATTGAACATGTCATTTAGTTTTTAATATCTAGGATTGCTTTAATTGCAAATTCATCATCTTAGATAAGCATATAGGGTTTCCCTTGCTCTATGTTGCATTTGGATATTCATATATTCACTTAGGGTTGTATTCTCTTTTTAGAGAAGTAAGTCTTGTGTGTAGCTTCCGGGATTAGGTTGCTTAGATCGCAAGCAAATTGGACTAGGTTCACTCATACCGGGATTAGGTAGGTGTGTGATTACTTCCGGGATTAGGTTGTAATCGTTTACACATTTAGTGGATTCGAGGTTCGAGTGTGGCTTACTTACTAGCCCGTGGTTTTTCCCGTGAGGGTTTCCACGTAAAAATCAAGTGTTATTTAATTTCCGCATTTTATACTTGATTTATTGCTTTATCTAGTTAGGGGTAATTTCATAATTTTGACTTATACGAAAAATTGGGTAATAAGCTTAAAATCTATTCACCCCCCTCTAGATAGTTTTATACACACCGTGCTATAATTTGTTTCAATTGGTATCAGAGCGGGTTCCTAGATATACATGGGTGATCCTTGCTTATTTTGGTGTGTTTTGCATTTTGTGTGATTTTTTGATCTTTCATACATTTGCATTCATTTCATTCATTCATAAACACTATAAGTGGACACGATGGAAATGGTGGTGGCAACGAGGGTGCTTCTAGCACAAGGCCTCCACTTCTTACCGGGTTGAACTATTCCCAATGGAAAGGGAAGATGGAATCCTACATATGTCAAATTCACGACCGTTCATGGATGGCGGTTGAAGACGGATATGATCTACCCAAGATGACTCTTGTGGGTGGAGGAGAAGAAGTATTGAAGCCTAAGGCGCAATGGAACGCGTAAGGGTTTGAGGCTTCAAAGTGGAATAGGAAGGCGATGCATGCCATCCTATGTGCAATGGACGAAAATCAATATAAATTGATTCAAAATACTAGGATAGCTAAGGAGGCATGGGACATCCTAGAGATTGCACATGAGGGAACCGAAGTGGTGAAGGACTCTAAGCTTCAAGTCCTCCAACCCCAATTCGAGATGCTTAAGATGGAGGAGAATGAGTGCTTCAACGACTTCGAGATCAAGCTGATGGACATAGTTAACCAAAGTCATCAACTTGGTGATCCATATTCGGATAGGAGAATCAAGCAAAAAATTATGAGATCTCTTCCGGATAGGTTTGAATCAAAAGTAACGGCTTTAGAAGAAAATAGTGGATATAAGGATATGAAGCCGAGTGAGGTGATTGGGAGACTTCTAGCTTATGAGTCTAGGAAGGGTCCTATCTCCACACCTCCTAAAAAGCAAAAAGGAATTGCTTTAAAAACCTCCAAGGATGAAAAGGAGGCAAAGAAGAATGACTCGGACGAAGACCTTGCATTATTTGTGAAGAGATTCAAGAGGGATGAAGTTCGGGAAAAAGGACTTTGGTTCCAAAGGTCAAAACTACAAGAAAAAGGGTTCCTACAACAAGTTTGAGCCTAGGAAAGAGAAGACTGAAAGGAAAGGGGTCCGTTGTTTAGAGTGTGGTGGGATAGGTCACTTTGCCCCCGAATGTGCGAATCATAATGAGAAGAAAAAGGGAAAAGTGATGGCCGCCATTTGGAGTGGAAGTAGTAATGACTCCATTGAGGAAGATGAGTCTTCGGATGATGAAGAGCTCATGGCTAATCTCCTAACTTTTGCCTCTTCTCATAAAAGCAAAAGTGCTAGTGAAAGAGAGGAAATGAGTCAAGAGGAAAGTGACTCAAGTGGAGAAGAAAGTGATTCCTCTTCTAACTCTATAAATGGTTTTGTGGAGAAAAAGGTGCTTGCTAAATACCATACCGAGTTTAATGATTTAGCAATCAAAAGCACAAGAAAGATCAAGATGTTAAGAGAATAGAATCTTGAGCTTTTATCTCATAATGACCACTTAAGTGAACAAGTGGAAAAATTCAAGAAGATAGAAGATAAGCTAAGTGGGGAGTTAGTCTTATCTAGGAGGAATGAAGAAAGTCTAAAGAGGGAGCTTGAAGAAGTAAGAGAGTCTATGACTAGGATGGATTCTAGCACTAAGAAGCTTGACCATATGCTTAGTGTTGGAAAGAGTCCATGTGACAAGAGGGGTCTTGGGTATGAAGATGGCAAGAAGATCTCAACCTCTAACAAGACCGTGTTTGTCAAGAGTTTGAGGAACAAAGAAACTTCATGTGTGCAAATTCCTAGGAAGAAGTTAGAAATAGGACAATGTTCTAATGCACAAGTGAAGATGGGGCCAAGAAGTCAACCTCAAGCTCAACCCTCTAGGGTCCCTCAAGCCAACATTCCTCCACAAGTGGCTCACAAAGGAAAGAGACCAATCATGCAACCTCAAGCTAGGAAGCAAGCTAGACCGGTTCAACAACGAAGATGGATTAAACCCACTCAACCACAAAGACATGGACAAGCTCACATGCATGCTCAAGGACAAGGTACGATTCCTTATTTTATTCGTACATGTCATTTTTGTGGATTTAATGGTCATATTAGACGAAATTGCTTTCGATATATTAAAATGTGTAGAACACATAGCATGATTGAAAAGAGAAAGAATATAGCCAAAATGCATGTTCCTAGGAATGATAATATTGATGTGCATAATCCTAGGACATCTAGAACCCATGTACCAAAGACCACTAAGAAAGCTAAGATTGTTTCTAGGTGGATTAGAAAGAATGAAAATGTTTGCCATGTTGCTCAAATAGCCTTAAAGGAAAATTCTTCTAATTTTTGGTATTTAGATAGTGGGTGCTCTAGGCACATGACGGGAAACAAGAGTTTCTTCCAGACTCCTGTTATGGAGGAAGGAGGATGTGTCACTTTTGGTGATAGATCCAAAAAGAAAGTTGTAGGGAAATGAGCCATTTCCGTTCCCGGATTACCCTCCTTATCCGATGCTTTATTTGTTGATGGCTTGAAAGCCAATTTAATAAGCATTTCACATCTAAGTGATGAAGGATATTCCGTCTTGTTTAGAAAAGATGATTGCTCGATCCTAAAGCCTGATGGACAAACCTTATTGAAAGGTATGAGATCTAGCGACAATTGCTATTGTCTTGAAGCTAGAATAGTATCAAACAATGTGTCCATGGATGAGCAAATAGAGTTGTGGCATGAAAGACTTGGCCACATGAACTTTAGGGATTTAAGAACCCTTGGAAAGTTCGATTGTGTGGGTGGCCTCCCTAAGCTTGGAAAGAAAGCCAATGGTATTTGTGGACCTTGCCAACAAGGAAAACAAACTAAAAGCATGCACAAAAAGGGCAAGTATCTTTCCACCAAGGAGCCCCTAGAGCTTCTCCACATGGATCTCATGGGTCCTATGCAAACCGAGAGTTTAGGTGGAAAGAGATACATTTTTGTTTGTGTTGATGATTTCTCTAGATTTATATGGACATATTTTCTTAGAGAAAAATCCGAAACTTTTGATAAGTTTAAAATGCTTTGTACTAAAATACAAAATGAAATGAATTCTAACATTAAAAGCATTAAACGGATTAGAAGTGACCATGGGAGGGAATTTGAGAATGCCTCTTTTGAAAGCTATTGCAATAGCTTAGGCATCTCCCATGAGTTCTCGGCTCCTAGGACACCTCAACAAAATGTAGTTGTTGAGAGGAAGAATAGGGTCCTTCAAGAGATGGCCCGTGTGATATTGCTTAGCAACAATGTCCCTAGGAACCTATGGGCCGAAGCCGTCAATACGGCTTGCTATATAGGGAATCGTGTTTTCCTAAGGCTTGGATCTAGAAACACCTCCTATGAGTTATGGAAGGGTAGGA
The DNA here is from genome assembly GCA_008009225.1 of Acer yangbiense. Taxonomy (NCBI): domain Eukaryota; kingdom Viridiplantae; phylum Streptophyta; class Magnoliopsida; order Sapindales; family Sapindaceae; genus Acer; species Acer yangbiense. The sequence continues at coordinate 29,764,919 of CM017762.1, read as the reverse complement.
AGCCAAATGTTAGCTATTTCCACACATTTGGAAGCAAATGCTACATTTTAAATGACCATGATCAACTTGGCAAGTTTGATGCTAAGAGTGATGAGGGTATCTTTATTGGCTATGCCTTGAATAGGAGAGCCTATAGAGTTTTCAACTTGAAGACTCGAACCGTTATGGAATCATCAAATGTTGTTATTGATGATACAAGGCTCAAGTCTAATGACCATGAGGAGGAGGAAGTTTTAGAGGATGACTCTCCTTTGGAGAGGGTTGTGGTGACTCCCAATGTTGGGACGTCCAATGACAATAATGAAGTCACACAACCTATTACTAGAGTCCCTCTCTTGGACTCTAATGAACCCGCTCCATGGGTTAGAAGACTCCATAACAAAGAGGATATTATTGGAGATGTGAATGAGGGTGTTAGGACAAGGCGTCAAATATCTAATCTCATTAGCTTTACATACTACACCTCTCAAATTGAACCCAAAAAGGTTGATGAAACCTTGAATGATGAATTTTGGGTTCTTGCCATGCAAGAAGAGCTAAACCAATTTGAAAGGAATGAGGTTTGGACTCTAGTTCCTAGGCCTAAAAGCACTAATGTGATAGGCACTAAGTGGATTTATAGGAACAAATCCGATGAGGATGGCAACATAGTGCGGAACAAGGCTAGACTTGTAGCACAAGGGTACTCTCAAAATGAGGGTATCGACTTTGAGGAGACATTTGCTCTCGTTGCCCGTTTAGAGTCCATTAGGCTTCTCTTGTCCATTGCTTGTGTGCACAAGTTCAAATTGCACCAAATGGATGTCAAGAGTGCCTTCCTCAATGGCTTCTTGCAAGAGGAAGTGTTTGTTGAACAACCCAAGGGATTTGTGGATGCACACCATCCCAACCATGTCTATCGCCTCAAGAAGGCTCTATATGGGTTGAAACAAGCACCGAGGGCTTGGTATGAGTACCTCACTCAATTTCTTGTTGACAATAACTACACAAGGGGTAGTGTTGACAAGACACTATTCATCAAGAAAGACAATGATGAGCTTTTCATAGCTCAAATATATGTTAATGATATAGTTTTTGGCTCCACCAATAACACCAAGGTCCAACAATTTGTTGATGTCATGTCTCATGAATTTGAGATGAGTATTATTGGTGAGCTTAGTTACTTCCTAGGTTTGCAAATTAGGCAATTAGATGATGGGATTTTCATAACCCAAGCCAAATATGCCAAAAACCTAGTGAAGAAGTTTGGTCTAGAAAATGCCAAACATTGTGATACACCCATGGGTACCACTTTGAAGCTAAGCAAGGATGCTAGTGGTAAAAGTGTGGAACAAACTCTATATCGAGGCATGATAGGTAGCTTGCTTTATTTGACCGCAAGTAGGCCCGATATATCTTTTAGTGTGGGTGTGTGTGCTAGGTACCAAGCGGATCCCAAGGAGTCCCATCTCTCTTCCGTAAAGAGAATCATTCGCTATGTGAATGGGACATCCAACTATGGGATTTGGTACTCTTTTGACACTAATGCTAGTCTTGTAGGCTTTAGTGATGCGGATTGGGTAGGAAATTGTGATGATAGGAAAAGCACATCGGGCGGTTGCTTCTTCCTAGGCAACAACTTGGTGTCTTGGTTTTACAAGAAGCAAAACTCAATTTCCTTGTCCACAGCCGAGGCCGAGTACATAGCCGCGGGGAGTGGATGCACACAACTCCTATGGATGAAGCAAATGCTAGTAGACTACGGATTCAACTAAGGTACTCTCACTCTCTTTTGTGATAAGATGAGTGCCATTAATATTTCCAAGAATCCGGTGCAACATTCTAGAACTAAGCATATTGACATCCGCCATCACTTCATTAGAGAGCTTGTTGAAAATAAATGCATAGTACTTGAACATGTAGGTACTAATGATCAACTTGCGGACCTATTTACTAAACCGTTAGATGCTACTCGATTTAAAACACTAAGTAGATCTATTGGGATATGTCTTGTGGAGTGATGTGATTTGTATTTGACCCCATATGGGGAACTCAAGCAAAGAGAGCTTTTTTGCATTCTTGTCACTTGCAAAAAATTTGAAATATCTTATGCCTTTTCTTTTAATTGCTTGAGTAAGCTTGGTTGCACATATGTATATATGTTTTCAATTCAATAAGTGTGAACCTTGCTTGTTTACAATCCATGTCATATTTATGTTCAAACATGCATTTTTGGACTAGGAGATGTATGTAGGAAGTATGATTTGAATGACCTATGATTATCTCCATGACATGATGATTCTTAAATACATGTTAATGTCAAATGAAAAAGCGAAATTCATATACCATGCTCACATGAAAAGCATGAATTGATGATTGCATACTCTTAAAATGCAAAACCTTGTGTGAAAGCTTCTGAGACTCAAAATGAATAAAGGATCTTGTATCTGTTCAAAGGAATTTACATTCCAAATGTCTCTCTTTCTTTATTGGTTGAACATGGCTACTATCATACAGATATCTTATCCGAAAAAAATCAAAAAGGGTGCAAAGTCGCTCATGCCATGTTTCGCTTATAAAGTTGGATATAGTTATTCTTAAATTGAAATCAATATATTCTATATCCTTGCTTTACTCATGACTTTGGTGAAACTCGTTTGAATTCCTATTAGAAACCTTTGTCATTTGCTTTGCCAAATACCATTGTATTTTGGACTTGAATGCTACATGTCTTGTATGCAAAGCATGTTTGATTCACACATTTTCTAACAAATAAATCTCCTTGTTTCTCACCAATTAATTGAGATGCATAAAGTGACTTATATTGATTATGCAAATATCTTGCGTGCTACTATCTCTCGTTGCTATGAGTGACCCGGTTGGGGACTACTTCTTTGCCTATATCATGACAAAAAGGGGGAGTAGGATATGGTAAGGGGAGTTGCAAATTCTAGTAGCAATTGTGCTTGTTGGGGAGAATATTTATTGAGGGGGAGCAACCCGTTGAGGGGGAGTATTGCATACACATACATTGCATAATGTTGTGCCTAATCTTTTACAAATGCAAATGCTTGTTTTTGTTCTCACTTGATTAATCTCACTTTTTACTTGTATTGGAAATGTTAGAAACTTTATTTTCAAGGATTGACTATTCTACAAGAGGTTGAAGACTTCAAGTTGCATTTTCTTATCTCTTTGTAATGTAGAATATCATTGTAGTCCTGTAGTTTCTATTTTTTTTTTTGTGAGGAATCAATGTGAGTGGTGGTTTTGTCACAAAATAGCCAAAGAGGGAGATTGTAAGGTTCCCATTTGTTGATTGGCTCATTTCGTGGACAAACCACATGTTGGGAGTTCTTTGTAAGGGTAGCTTAGGTGTTGGTATTATTGTTCGAAGCCCTTTGAAGACCTTGTGTTGATAAGCACCGAAGGTAAATTTCTATGTGCTTACTTGTCTTGAAGAGATAGTTGCACACACTCACAACTCATGCATATGTTTAATCCTTGTATGTTGTGTGTCTTATTTTTGTGCATTAATGTTCATTAACATCTCTTCTTGCATGTTAGTTTGATTGCATCTTGCATATCCAATTGCCTTGTCATGATTAGTCTTAGGATTGCATTTTTGCATTGGGCGCTCCCAAAAGCGCTTTACAGAAGCGCTGTACGAACAGCGCCCATCGAGCGCTGTTCAGACCTGATCGATTTTAATCGGTCGCTGTTGGGTCGATGTACAGTCGCGGTACAAAGCGCTCTACGTACAGCGCCACTCTATTTTCCCGAGAGAATAGAGTTAGGGCGTTGTACAGGCGCTGTACAGAAGCGCCCTTCATATAGCGCCCAAGGCAAATTTCAGGCCAACTTATCAAAACGACCACACTTTGTTTTGGCCTCCTATATATATGCCACTTTGACTTTAGGTAAATTAAGAGAGTTCATATTCAGATTTCACACTTAGGATATTTTTCAAGAGAAGAAAAAATTCTAAGAACTCAATTTTTATTCACTCAAACACTTTTTCATGATCATCAATCATCATCTAGCATCATCCTAGATCATCTAGATGTCTCTTTGCATGGATTCTTCATCACACTTTGCTTGGTAAGCTTTTCACTAATATCTTACATATTTTGTGTTTTTCTTAACAAGCAATCTCAATTAATTTCTTGTATGTTATTTATATATCTTTTGATACAAGATTGAGATTAGTGTGTTGTATGTTTGAGAAGTTGTATTGTGATAGCTAATTAGGTTTTGTGCTTAATCTTGATTAGCTAAACTATTTGATTGAACATGTCATTTAGTTTTTAATATCTAGGATTGTTCTAATTGCATATTAATCATCTTAGATAAGCATATAGGGTTTCCCTTGCTCTATGTTGCATTTGGATATTCATATATTCACTTAGGGTGTTATTCTCTTCATTGAGAAAGTAAGTCTTGTGTGTAGCTTCCGGGATTAGGTTGCTTAGATCGCAAGCAAATCGGACTAGGTTCACTCATACCGGGATTAGGTTGTAATCGTTTTACACATTTAGTGGATTCGAGGTTCGAGTGTGGCTTACTTACTAGCCCGTGGTTTTTCCCGTGAGGGTTTCCACGTAAAAATCAAGTGTTATTTAATTTCCGCATTTTATACTTGATTTATTGCTTTATATATTTAGGGATAATTTTGTAATTTTGACTAAACACGAAAAATTGGGTAATAAGCTTAAAATCTATTCACCCCCTTCTAGATAGTTTTATACACACCGTGCTATAATTTGTTTCACCATTAATAGACTCTTTGAGAGCTTTTACTTCATCTTTAAACTCACACTTCTTTATCTTCACGATAGTCAAAGAGTTCTCTTTTTGCTTAATCTCTCCTTCTATGGCAAACAACTTCATAGTAAAGTCTTCTTTTAAATCTTCTAACTCTTGAGCACTTTCCTCCATCTTTAAAAACCACTTTTCAATGGTCATTTCATGCTCCTTGATGACTTCACTTTGCTTGCTCATCTTCTCTAAAGAAATCTTCTTTTCATTGACGAGAGCTTTAATTATCACCACTAAATTGGCATTGATCAACTTCAACTTATTGTTCTCTTCATTCTTCTTGACATTCTCACTAGTTAGTTGAAGGCTCTTGTCATTGAAGCTATATAATCATGATTTGAGGAAGCTTCAAACTCTTCATGAACGGAGAAGATTTCATTATCTTCACTACTTGAAGAGTATTCACTTTACTTATTACTTGTGGAGACCTCACTATTATCCTCAGATCTTCCTTCATATTTAGCCATGTGAGCAATGTAATTGCTAGTAGATTCTCAATCATCCAAGGACTCCTCTTCCTCTACTACACAACTCACACTCAACCATGATTTATCATTGATGGCTCTAATGTAGGCTTTCATTTTATTTATCCAAAAGGTGTAGTTACCACTATTCAAGAGTGGAGGTCTAGCACTAAAGGCACCTTCGGGCATCAAATCACCCATGGCTCAAAAATACAACACAAACACTATAATATATGGATCTATCTAATTGCATCTAAACACCCGCTCTGATACCAAATGAAATTTCCTTAAGCAATTATAGTGTAAATATATACCTAGAAGGAGGTGGGGGTTCTTCCAAACTTCTTTTTCACAAAACAATGATGTGCACACTTGATGTGTCTAACAAATGGATTGTTTTAATCAATACAATATAGAATACAATTCACAAGTGATACAATCAATAAAAGATATGGAAGTAATGAAATGTAAAACAAAACTTGACACAAGTATTTTTACGTGGAAAACCTCTGAGTGGATATGCAAAAATCACACAAAATGCAAAACACACCAAAATGAGCAAAGGACCACCTAAGTATATCTAGGAACCCTCTATGATGCCAATTGAAACTAATAATGCACGGTGTGTATAAAACTATCTAGAGAGGGGGGGGGGGGGGGGGGGGGGGGGGGGGGGGGGGGGGGGGGGGGTGGTGAATAGATTTTAAATTATTATTACCAATTTTTGCGATTAGTCAATGTTACGAAAATACCCCAATCTAGTTAAAGCAATAAATCAAGTGTAGTAAGTGCAGAATTATAAATGACACTTGATTTTTACGTGGAAACCTTCAACAAGGAAAAACCACGGGCTGTTATGTGCGCCACACACGAACCTCAAATCCACTAATTGCAATAACGTTTGCAACCTCAATTGACCTCAACCTTTAACGGTCAATAACTCGCTACCACTACCCGCAGGCCTGTAAAAGTGGACCTAGTCCAATAATTGCTTGTGGCCTAAGCAACCTTAGTCACAAGACTTAATTATCAATGAAGAGATTAAACAACCTAAGTGAATATGCAAAGATATCTAAATATGCAATTAATGCTAGGTTACACTAAATGCTTATCTTGGATTATAAAATGTTAATTAAATCAATCCTAGATATTAATTGCTATATGACATGGCATAAAGCATAGCTATGTGAGATATGTCAATTCTTGGTATAGCTATCAAAATACAACACTCAAACATTCAACATATAATCTCAATCTTGTATGTAGAAATTACTTTAAGTACATACAAGTAATAAAAGAGATAAATTGCTAAGTAAGAACACCAATTATTTAAGATAATAGTGAACAACTTACCATAATATGTGTGTTGAAGAAGACCCATGCACTAGCACATACTAGATGATCCTAGATGATCCTAGATGATGCTTGGATGATGATTTATGCATGTGGAAATGTGTTTAGAGAATTAAAGATGCAATCTTTATGATTTTTCTCTCAAGTCTCTCTCAATATCTCTTTAGGGTTCTTGATGTTGAAGAGCTCAATTAAAGAACAAGAGATAGAGGTATATTTATAGAGAGTAAGAAAGGTTGGGTGAAATGACAAAATTGCACCAACTTTCACGGGCTAAATCTGCGGTCAAGGGCAGCAGATTTGAGGGTGTCGAATTGGACCTGACGTTCTGGTCCCAATTCTGCGCCCTTATTCTATAGTCCTTTAACGCAGAACCTGAAGGCGTAGAATGGACCAGGTCTTTTGGTCCAGATTCTGCGGCCTTGTTCGGCGGCCCATGGCCGTAGAATAAAGGCGTATTTTTGACCAGATATTTTGGTCATAAAAATGCGGCCCTAATCGGCAATCCCTGGCCGCATAACTAGGGCATCAAATCCTCTTGGAAGATAATTTCCAAAACAAACTCAATGATAACGAGCATGGAGGATTTAAACAAACAACCACACACACATAAAATATAACAAAGAAGTGCAAGTGTGGAAGTGAAGAGAATGCACAATAGCAATGAACATGTATGCAATCATGGCAAGTAAGTGTGTGCAACTAAATCTCTTCAAAGAAGAACTAAGCACTAGAGATATACCTTTAGAGTGCTTGTCATCATGAGGTCTTGAGAGGGCATTGAGCTTGATCATTAATCACCTAAGCTACCCTTATAATTCAAACCCCAATTGTAGTTTGTCACCGAAATAAGTCAATCAAACTTTGAGGAACTTACACTGTAAACCTATATTATCAATATATCATATAGAACCCTTTAATTCTATATCTAACAACATGAAGAATCAACATGTTTGGCTTGCAATTAACACTCGCACACTTTGACTAGCATTGATATATATATATATATATAGGAAATTGCAGGAAACAGCCAAAAAATTTATGGAGTTATTATTTTCAGCCAAAAGTTTATTTTTTATTGTTTTCGTCATCTTTGTGCTTGATTTGCCAAAATTGCCCTGAATTTGTTTTACTTGCACCAAAATCTGCCTCCCAAAATTTACCTCTCTCTTCACCTGATACAAACAAAAAGCCTGTGACTTTGTGTTCCACATCTTTCAAAATCAGATATTCTCTCTCTCTCTCTCTCTCTCTCTCTCTCTCTCTCTCACACACACACACACACACACAACCTGACAGCTTCAAGTTGAACCCAGCGACGGCGACGGCGATGGCGATCTCTATTTCGTCTCTTCCACACCATTTCGTCCATCCCATTTCGTCTCTTCCACACCATTTCGGTTCTTCCACCGAAATTGTGGCGGACCGAAACCCAGCAACAGTACAAACAAACATTCTTAAACCCAGATCTTGCTACTCCTCCGGGTCTCATCCTGAACGCAAAGTTGTGATCTCATCCCGAGCTCAGGTTTGGTTAATTTCTCTTTCCTTTTCCATGTATTTTATCGATTTTTCAATAAAAAGGATTTCTTTTTTATGTTGACATTTTTGATGTTTAGTGTTAGTGGTTTGCGATTAGATCTTTAACACATTGATAGTTTTAAGTGATTGATAAGTATAAATTATTGAGCTTTTAAGTGCATTTGTTGTGAGAATTGAAGGTCTAGGATTCGATGTTTAGATCTTTATTTTATTTTACTTGATACATTCTATTATTTCAATTTATTAGCAGATTTGGTAAATCAATATTTCAATTAGGAAATTTTTGGATCAGTTTTCTTGGGTTTTGTGTGATTTCCGAGAAACTGTGGGAAAATGAAAAAAATTCAAAGTTTCAAGTTCAATTTCTATTGTTGGGATTTTGAAATAAAACCTTTACATTTCATTGGCTTGGTGTAGCTATTTGATTTGGTTAGTTTGGTTTTGTGTTTGGTACAAAACCGAAAATAGGGAAAACATAAGTTTGTTTCATAATTCCATTAGTTTATCAATTTAGCTTCATTGGATACTACATTACTTTTGCATTTTATTCACTTGTAATTTCCAGATTTGTTGTTAGGTTGCAGGGTATGCAGGTGAAGAACAACTAGGGCAAGCATTGGTACTTGGTAGGATCTGATATTGTGATAATTCCAACTGGTGTTCCAAGAAAGCCTGGAATGACTCGTGTTTAAAGATGAATACACACATGCACATCAGTCCAAAGATTTTGAAGTGGTTTGTTTGTGCCTTTGAAAGGTGACTGGTCATGTATGTTGTGATGTTGTTGTTTTTGTTTCTACTCTATGCCTCAATATGTAATTAAAGATTGCATTCTCTCTTGTATGAGAATGTGTTGGTAGCAATTTGATGTTTTCTTGTTTGTTTGATTTTGTTGTTTTTTTACTGCCTTTATGCTGCTTTATGGGTAGTTGTTTAGTGATGCTCTGTTCTTTGTCTCTTAACCTTTTCATTTTCAAGGGTAGATATTGAAATAAGGTTGTTTTCAGCTTGAACATGTCGATGAGTAACAAAGTATGTTGATGATCAAAGAAGCTGTGTGCTCTTTGATTTTGAATTTTTAGTAGGATTCTCTTGTTGGATAGCTTCATCTCTTGTTGCTTCAAACTCAATTGAGGGTGAGAGCATGCAATTGACATGGTATCATAATTTTTTGAAGTTAAATGCTAGTTCGATTTGAAGTTACATGCCTGTTATTTTTGAAATTACATGCCAGATATTTTTAAGGTTACATGATAAGTAGCAAATTTTAAAGTTACATGCCAGTAGTTTTCAAAGTTACATGCCAATTAGTTTTTAAAATTACATGTCAACTAGTTTTCAAAATTACATGTCAATTAGTTTTCAAGTTACATGCTAGTTGATTTTCAAGTTATATGCTAGTTGATTAGTGATTTCCAAGTTACATGTTAGTTATTGAGTTACATATCAGTTACTTTCAATGTTTTTATTCTTATTTAACAAGATTGGTTGTTCTACCGCTTACTTGGCGACGACGGGCTAGAAGACCAAGAAAAAAGAGAATGTGTCTATTGTACATGCCTCTAGAAATTGTAATAGACTAGCTCACTAGATTGGCATATAGATTTCCTATTAGCCAATTCTAATTTGAATTCTTGTAATTCCTTTTTGATTCCTTATATGTATGGATATTGTATTGTTATGTTATGGTATTGTTTTTTTTTTTTTGGGAACTTTTAATTACGTTTGAATTATAAGTTCAGTTGTATTTCAAGTTTAATGACAATGATTTTTAAAGTTACATGTCAGTTAATTTTGAAATTACATGCCAGTTGAAAATGAAGTTACATGCCAGTTCGTATTGACTTTCACAGATGAAAGACACTGATTCCAAATTAAAATTCTAGTATTATTACATGCCAGAAGTTACATGCCAGTATAATTTGAAGTTACATGCCAGTTCGTATTGACTTTCACATATGAAAGAAATTGATTCCAAATTAAAATTCCAGTATTATTACATGCCAGAAGTTACATGCCAGTATAATTTGAACTTACATGCTTGTTGAAAATGATGTTACATGCCAGTTCGTACATAATATGTAACTTGAAATTCACGTGGCATGTAACTTAGAATACAACTAGCATGTCAAATCCAATTCAAATAGCATGTAACTTGGAATTGACTTGGCATGTAACTTGGAATAAAACTTGCATGTAACGTTGAATCCAATTGACATGTAAACTTATACACCTATATATAATTTGGAATTCAATAACTCGCATGCTACGTTGTGGTCTTCTTTACATCTGTTGCACTTGTACTGTCTACATGGTCGGTTTGGTTGGATGAACAGTGTAGTAATTTGAATACAATCGATTGAATACTATCGGCATGTAAATTGCAAATCAAAAATCTATTGGCATAACTCTTAGTCCAACTGGCATATAAATTTCAATACAACTGGCATGTAACATGGAAATTCATGTAAATTGCAATACAGCTGACTTCTAACATGGAAATCAACTGACTTGTAATTAACTCGATTATCACCTGTCTGTATCTATCTATCAATGAAAGAATATCAAAAACAATGTTATTCACATCACTCCAACTATCAAATTTTCCTATACATAAATTAACAATACCAAAAGCATCTGACTCAATCAAAACTGGAAACCACCCCTTGTCGAAAGCCCATAAAAGACCTTCCAGAACTGCTCTTGGAATCTGGATTATCGCTGAAGCAAGGCAAAGAAAAAAACAATCAAAATCATTTACGTAGTTTTAAAGCTAACTTAAAGAAATTTAGATACATATAACATGATAGATAAATAAAGAAGAGAAAAAACATGATAACAAGAGAATCACTTGTTCATTCAACAAGTTCAAGTACCAATGCAAGGAAATAACTTGAAAATGTTCAAACCAAACAATTAATAGATCCAGGTTCCTTAACACACAAAATATTGCAAGTTTCAAGCTAGATTAGCTAACTGAAAATAGACCAATTAAAAATCAAAGAAAGAAACAATTCAAAGTGGTAAACCGAATGAAGTAATGCAACAAAACAAAACTGTAAGGATTCCCGTTTTATTGATTGGCTTATTTCGTGGTCAAACCACATGTTGGGGTTTTGAATGTAAGGGTAGTCTAAGTGTTTGGTGTTGAAGATCAAAGGCCCTTCCATGACCTCAAGATACAAGCACGCCAAAGGTATAATCTCTTGTGCTTGTTTTTCTTTGAAGAGATTTAGTAGCACACACACACTTAGCATTCTTGCTATGATTGCATACTTGCTTATTTTTATGTGCATCTCTTCACATGTCACTTTACACACTAGCACTTTGGTTGATATATCTTGTTGTGTGTATATGTGCCTTATAATTCGTTTCCCGACATTGTTCGGAAACGTCCGCGCTTGCACTAATTAGTGCTTGGTTTCGCGCGAAGACCGCCTATGGAGAATGCCCTTGGCTTCTCCTTGGTTTTCACCATTGTTGGTGATCGGCGGTTATGATCGGCGGCCTGGCCGCCGAATGAAACCGCCGTTTCAGTCCAGATTGGTCTGAAGCAATTATGCGGTCCAGATCGGCGGTCACGACCGCCGTTCGAAACCGCCGTTCATACCTGATCGATTTTAATCTCTCGGGTTTGATTCGGCGGTTGGATCGGCGGTCACGTAACCGCCGAATGAAACCGCCGTTAATGCTCTGTTCTTCACGAGCTCAATTCGGCGGTCGTCATCGGGGGCCTGGCCGCCGATTGAAACCGCCGAACGGTGCGTTTCAGGGGCAAAAGTGTCTTTTCACATGCCCAATTCTTGATGTCTATAAATATCTTGTTTTCTCAATCTCTGAATAAGCTTCTTGAGCAATTAGAACCCTAATCTTTCAAGAGAGATTTTTGAGAAAAAATCAATTCAAGAACCCACCTTTAAACACTCAAATCAAATCCTTTTTGCATCAAATTTCATATTGCATCCTCTATGTCTACATAGAAAGCATCTATGATTGGATTGGCATCATCACAATATGCTTGGTAAGATTTTGATTAGTTTCATCTTATTTTAGTATTTTTACTATCAAGCATACTCTCTTTTTATTTACTTGTATGTTGTTGATCATATGATAAATACAAGAATAGAGAATTAATTGTGATGAATTAATTGAGTGTTGTTTTTGTGATAGCTAATTAGGTTTTTGCTTAATCTTGATTAGCTAAGCTATTTGACATGTCATTTAGCAATTGATATCTAGGGTTGATTAAATTGATTATATCATCATCCTAGATAAGCATCTAAGGTTACCTAGCCTTGTTTGTTATTTGAATATTCATTTATATTCACATAGGTTGTTTCTCTTCATTGAGAAGTAAGTCTTGAGGCTAAGAGTGCTTAGGCCTCAAGCAAATTGGAATAGGGTTGCTAATAAAGGCCCGCTGGGTAGAAGTGAGGGGTTACAGACCGGTGTGTTAGACGAGGTCTACATAGGTTGTAAACTTCATTTCAATTAGTGATTTCGAGTTCCGAGTGTGGCGCACTATACAGCCCGTGGTTTTTCCCAGTGGTTGGGTTTCCACGTATACATCAAGTGTTATTTAAATTCCGCACTATATTACACTTGTATGTATTTTTGACTAGTAGGGGCATTTTCGTAAAATTGACTTGCATGCGAAAATTGGGTAATATTAGTTAAAATCTATTCACCCCCCCTCTAGCTTTATAAAGAACACGCCTCGAGTATTTTGAGAACTTTCAATTGGTATCAGAGCGGGTTCCTAGATATACTTAGGTGATCCTAGCTCATTTTAGGTGTGTTGTGCATTTGTGTGATTTTTGCTCATTCATACATTTTGCATACATTTCATTCATTCATTTGATACAATGAGTGGATTCGGTGGCAACCATGAGGGTGCTTCAAGCACACGGCCACCCCTCCTCACCGGCATAAATTACTCCCAATGGAAAGGGAAGATGGAGGCATATGTGTGTCAAATCCATGATAGGGCATGGATGGCCATTGAAGATGGATATTCGCCTCCTATGATGACTCCCACGGGTGGAGGAGAAGAAGTGCTCAAGCCTAAGGCACAGTGGACACAACCTGAGTTTGAGTTGTCCAAGTGGAATCAAAAGGCATGGCACGCCCTCATATGTGCAGTGGATGAAAATCAATACAAACTGATTCAGAACACTAAGATAGCCAAGGAGGCATGGGACATCTTAGAGGTTGCACACGAGGGAACCGAAGTAGTGAAGGACTCCAAACTTCAAGTCCTCCAAACTCAATTTGAGACACTTAGGATGGAGGAGAATGAGTGCTTCAACGACTTCGAGATTAGGTTGATGGACATTGTCAACCAAAGTCATCAACTTGGTGACCCTTACTCGGATAGAAGGATCAAGCAAAAGATAATGAGATCGCTTCCCAAGAGGTTTGAGTCTAAGGTGACGGCTTTAGAAGAAAACAGTGATTTCAAGGACATGAAGCCGAGCGAGGTAATAGGTAGACTTCTCGCCTACGAGTCTAGGAAGGGTCCTAGCTCCACTCCTTCGAAGAAGCAAAAAAGGATTGCTTTGAGAGCTTCCAAGGTTGAGAAGGAGGACAAGGATGACTCGGATGAAGACATGGCACTTTTAATGAGAAAATTCAAGAAGTTTGTAAAATTCGAGAAGAAGGGTCATGCATCCAAAGGGCAAGAATTGAAGAAAAGGGTTCCTTTCAAGAAGGTTGAGCATAGGCAAGAGAATAGTGAAAGGAAAGGGATCCAATGCTATGAGTGTGGTGGCATAGGTCATATCTCACTAGATTGTGGGAATTTGAAGAACAAGAGAGAAAAAATGATGGCCGCCATTTGGAGTGAAAGTGATGACTCCGAAGAAGGAGATAAGTCATCAAGTGATGATGAGCTTATCAATAACTTCAAGGCATTGGGTGCCAATTGTGAAGAAAATGAAGTTGTTGGTAAGAATTCCGTTGCTAGTGATCCCATAGAAGAGAAAGTCGAAGAAGTAGCTCTAGAGGAGATAGTTGTTGCTTCACATTGGGATATGGCACTTATTGACTCAAGAGATCAAGGTGAAGGTCTTGATGAGGAAATTGGATCCATAAGAGAGGAGGAGAGCCTAGAAGATGACACTAGTGGAGATGACTCCTTATCTAACTCTACAAATGGAAATGTAGAGAATATGGATATGCATAACTTTATAGTCAATGTTGAAAGCTCCATGAAGAAGAAAGATAGATTTCTAAGGATTTTAGAGGAAGAAAATCTAGAGCTTACAACATACAATGACCTCCTAAAGAAGCAAGTGGAGAAAATGGATCTTAAGGACAACTTTGAAAGTTTTGAAAGCTCTAAGTTAAAGAATGAAAAAGAGATTCAAAGGTTAAAGGAAGAACTACTTAGGCTTTCAACACAAGTTGATCACTTGAATGATGAAGTGATAAGATCCATGGTGGAAGAAGACAAGCTAAAAGATGAGCTAGCTTTGTCTAAGAGGAATGAAGAGGGTTTGAAGAGAGAGCTTGTTGAAGCCAAAGAGTCATTGACTAGAATGACCACAAGCACCAAGAAACTTGACAACATACTTGGTGTAGGAAAAAGCCCTTGTGACAAAAGAGGTCTTGGATTCGAAGTGAGCAAGGATTGCTCTATTCCTAAGAAGACCGTCTTTGTGAAGAGTTTGGGTAAGATAGAAGCGTCACCGGTGCAAACTCCTAGGAAGAAGTTAGAACTAGGACAATGTTCGAAAAATGCACAAGTGAAGGTGGTGAAAACGAGACAACCCCAAGCTCAACGGATTAGAGCCTCTCGAGTCATCTCTCCTCAACAAATGACTCACTATGAAAAGAGGCAAAACATGCTACCTAATCCAAGGAGGCAACCCATTTCGGTTCAACCAAATAGAAGACATGAACCGACTCAACACCAAAGGAGACATCAAATGCATGATGAGTCTCCAATGACTTCACAAGAACATGGTATGAATTCTTACTTTGTACCAACTTGTCATTATTGTGGTGTTTATGGGCATATTAGGCCTAAGTGCTTTAAGTACATTAACCATTGTAGGATTGATAGCATGATAAAGAAAAAGAGGCTAAGAAGAGCCCATTTGCATGAGTCTAGGAAATCTTTTGTCAATAATCCTAGGTTAGTGAATGACATGCAACCTTTGACCACTAAGAAGAAAAATGTTATATCTATGTGGATAAGGAAAAATGAACCCGCTTGCTATGAGACTAACAAGTCTCAAATAGGTTCAACCAAGTCAAATGGACTTGGTAGGTCCATAGGACCTCATGCCCTTCATTAATGAAGGATGATACTAACCCCATATGGGGAACTCAAGCAAAGAGAGCTATTTTTGCATTCTTGTCACTTGCAAAAAATTTGAAAAATCTTATGCTTCTTGGTTGATTGCTTGAGTAAGCTTGGTTGCACATATGTATATATGTTTTCAATTCAATAAGTGTGAACCTTGCTTGTTTACAATCCATGTCATATTTATGTTCAAACATGCATTTTGGACTAGGAGATGTATGTAGGAAGTATGATTTGAATGACCTATGATTATCTCCATGACATGATGATTCTTAAATATCATGCTAATGTCTTATGAAAAGCATGAAATTCATGTACATGCTCAAATGAAAAAGCATGAATTGATAATTGCGTTATTAAATGCAAAAAACTTGTGTGAAAAAGCTAATGAGACTCAAATGAAAAAGGATCTAGTATCCATTCAAGGATTTTACAATCCAAATGTCTCTCTTTCTTTATTGGTTGAACATGTCTACTATCATACGGGTTTCATTCCCGGAAAAATCAAATAGGGTGCAAAGTTGCTCATGACATGTTTAGCTTATAAAGTTGGATATAGTTGTTCTTAAATTGAAATCAATGAAATTTCTATATCCTTGCTTCTCTCATGACAATGGTGAAATTGGTTTGAATTCCTATTAGAAACCTTTGTCATTTGCTTTGCCAAATACCATGGTATTTTGGACTTGAATGCAATATGTCTTGTATGCAAAGCATTTTGTTTCACACATTTTATCTAATAAATCTCCTCGTTTCTCTCCGATTAATTGAGATTGCATAAAGTGACTTATATTGATTATGCATATACTAGAATGCTACTATCTCTCTTTGCCTTGAGTAACCCGGTTGGGGACTACTCCTTTGTCTATATCATGACAAAAAGGGGGAGTAGAATGTGGTAAGGGGAGGTGCAAATTATTGTAGCAATTGGTGCACATTGGGGAGAATATACATTGAGGGGGGGTAACCCTTTGAGGGGGAGCATTGCATTCATCATACATTGGAGTAACCCTTTGAGGGGGAGCATTGCATTCATCATACATTGCATGATGTTGTGTTTAATTTCTTAGAAATGCAATTGCTTGTTTATGTCCTCACTTGATTCATCTCACTTTTACTTGAATTGGAAAGTATAGAAACCTTGTTTCAGGGAATGATTGTTCTACAAGAGATTGAAGACTTCAAGTTTTATTTTTATATATCTCTTTGTATTGTAGAAAATCTTCATTGACCCATAGGTTTATTTTTGTTGTGAGGAATCAATGTGAGTGGTGGTTTTGTCACGAAATAGCCAAAGGGGGAGATTGTAAGGATTCCCGTTTTGTTGATTGGCTTATTTCGTGGTCAAACCACATGTTGGGGTTTTGAATGTAAGGGTAGTCTAAGTGTTTGGTGTTGAAGATCAAAGGCCCTTCCATGACCTCAAGATACAAGCACGCCAAAGGTATAATCTCTTGTGCTTGTTTTTCTTTGAAGAGATTTAGTAGCACACACACACTTAGCATTCTTGCTATGATTGCATACTTGCTTATTTTTATGTGCATCTCTTCACATGTCACTTTACACACTAGCACTTTGGTTGATATATCTTGTTGTGTGTATATATGCCTTATAATTCGTTTCCCGACATTGTTCGGAAACGTCCGCGCTTGCACTAATTAGTGCTTGGTTTCGCGCGAAGACCGCCTATGGAGAATGCCCTTGGCTTCTCCTTGGTTTTCACCATTGTTGGTGATCGGCGGTTATGATCGGCGGCCTGGCCGCCGAATGAAACCGCCGTTTCAGTCTAGATTGGTCTGAAGCAATTATGCGGTCCAGATCGGCGGTCATGACCGCCGTTCGAAACCGCCGTTCATACCTGATCGATTTTAATCTCTCGGGTTTGATTCGGCGGTTGGATCGGCGGTCACGTAACCGCCGAATGAAACCGCCGTTAATGCTCTGTTCTTCACGAGCTCAATTCGGCGGTCGTCATCGGCGGCCTGGCCGCCGATTGAAACCGCCGAACGGTGCGTTTCAGGGGCAAAAGTGTCTTTTCACATGCCCAATTCTTGATGTCTATAAATATCTTGTTTTCTCAATCTCTGAATAAGCTTCTTGAGCAATTAGAACCCTAATCTTTCAAGAGAGATTTTTGAGAAAAAATCAATTCAAGAACCCACCTTTAAACACTCAAATCAAATCCTTTTTGCATCAAATTTCATATTGCATCCTCTATGTCTACATAGAAAGCATCTATGATTGGATTGGCATCATCACAATATGCTTGGTAAGATTTTGATTAGTTTCATCTTATTTTAGTATTTTTACTATCAAGCATACTCTCTTTTTATTTACTTGTATGTTGTTGATCATATGATAAATACAAGAATAGAGAATTAATTGTGATGAATTAATTGAGTGTTGTTTTTGTGATAGCTAATTAGGTTTTTGCTTAATCTTGATTAGCTAAGCTATTTGACATGTCATTTAGCAATTGATATCTAGGGTTGATTAAATTGATTATATCATCATCCTAGATAAGCATCTAAGGTTACCTAGCCTTGTTTGTTATTTGAATATTCATTTATATTCACATAGGTTGTTTCTCTTCATTGAGAAGTAAGTCTTGAGGCTAAGAGTGCTTAGGCCTCAAGCAAATTGGAATAGGGTTGCTAATAAAGGCCCGCTGGGTAGAAGTGAGGGGTTACAGACCGGTGTGTTAGACGAGGTCTACATAGGTTGTAAACTTCATTTCAATTAGTGATTTCGAGTTCCGAGTGTGGCGCACTATACAGCCCGTGGTTTTTCCCAGTGGTTGGGTTTCCACGTATACATCAAGTGTTATTTAAATTCCGCACTATATTACACTTGTATGTATTTTTGACTAGTAGGGGCATTTTCGTAAAATTGACTTGCATGCGAAAATTGGGTAATATTAGTTAAAATCTATTCACCCCCCCTCTAGCTTTATAAAGAACACGCCTCGAGTATTTTGAGAACTTTCAAAAACCAAACTCAATGTATTATTAAACAACAGCAAACGGGATATGGAAATCACATTCAAATCCTAAATTTGGCAACTTTGAGAAAATAATGAACAACAAAAAGCACAAAAGTAAACTATTAGAAACAAATTAAAATCCAAAAATGAAACCATTAGCATTGTGACATTCCAAACTTGAAAAAAAAATCTACCATATCTTCAAGCAATTGACAAATCAAGAACAATCCATTACCAATCCATTACCAGTCTTCATACAACAAAGTGACAGATCGACATCCATTCATCGCAATCAGTCAATCTGCCACTTTAATAAACATAAACATGTGTCTACATATATATTTGAAAAGCAAACCTGAGAGGAGTGGCTTTGGCGACAACGGCAGCGATGGGGAGAGGAGTGGCGAGCCGACGGTTAATTGCAGCGACGGAGGTGCGAGGCGACGACGAACGGCAGCTGTCTTCTTTTCCTTTCTCTCTCTGCAGCGACGGCGAAGAAGTGCAACACGACGGCGAGGGCAGTGACGGCGAGCAGCAGCGACAGCGAGCAGCAACGATGGCGACCGGCAACGACGGACGGAGATCTCTCTCTCGGCGACGGACGGCGATCTCTCTCTCTCTTCCCTTCTCTCTCTTTTTAATTTTTTACTTTTGATCGTTCTTTCTTTTACTGATGGGTGGGTTCCACCCTAACAATTGTTTTACTGATGGGTGGGTTCCACCCTGACAGCTTTTTTTTTTCAAATTTCAAATTATAAGGGTATTTATGTCCAAAAGTGGTCAAAAGTGACGAAAACAATAAAAAATAAACTTGCGGCTAAAAACAATAAGTCCATAAATTTTTTGGTTCTTTTTGAATTCACCCCATATATATATATGTCCCATATAAAGCACTTTCAAAGTTAGAAAACTGAAAATTTCACAGGACTGCCTTCACTAGCTAGTTAAATATTACATTGTTCAAGTTTGTAATTTTAAACATCCACAGCATATAAGTTTGACAAGGATCAGTATCTCCATGCTTCTGCTGCCTCGAAGAAGTAACTACCACAAGCAGGAGCATCACTTGTAAAGATAGTAATAAAAATTTAAAATACAAACTCAAAAACTAGTAAGTTTAATTTCAACATACTCAATTATTAGTAAGTTTAATTTCAACATAGATTCTTCTAAAAAAACAAATCCATGAAAGTCCGAGATAGATATCTAAACAAATCCATAAAAGTCTGAAATAGATGTTTACATAAATCAATGAAAGTCCATGTGGATTTATAAAAGTCTATAGAAATCCATGAAAATTCGTCTCTTAAAAAATCATCGAGAATCCGAATTGAATACACCGTCCTTAGATTTGTTAAAAGTCAAGTGTTGCCGATGCTGTTCCAAATATATTTTGCTTAACAAACTCCATGAACAAAGCCAACTCTTGACGTACCCTAACATCAAACTGGCACCGCAACAGCTCCGGTATAAACAGCCACGACCCAGTGACTGCCAAGAAAGCCACTGCCAGCGGTGCCGAAAGGAACCAAGGCAGCCCCCGCGGCCACTTGTCTTTCAAAGCATCTTTCACCACAAGCTCAACCACCATACACACCCCATGCAACACAAAGAACCACGTGAGGTCCCACCTCGGAAACTCTCTTCCAAAGTAGCAGAAAAGCAGCTCGTGCATCAGACCAGACACTACAAAAGTGGAGAAAATTGCTGGAATCGGGGCCCATCTGGTCCCGATCAGAGATCTTGAAACTGACCGGACTGGATTGTAAACTGTCTGCCGTAGGATGTCGGAGACCATCAGATTCCATCTCCGTCCCCAGAAATCTTGCAGTGAAGTTGACAAAAAGGGCTTGTTGAACTGTGGTTCAAGCTCTAAACCAATCAAAGACCAAACCAGATCTCTAACAACAGAAAAGAGAATCTCCATGATTATATATAGATAGAAGCAATATAGAAAGAACGTTATAGTTGAGTGAACATTTTCTTTGTTGAGATAAACAGGTATGAATGCAGCTAGAAGAAGAAATTTGAGTGCATAGTTGACAACATGAGGCGATTGGTTGCCATTTTTGGTGGTTTTTTGTTGGATTTTGATGGGAAAACAAGCGATGGCTAAGAAACTTAACAGAGAGGGAGGAGGGTTATTATTGGAAGACAAAGGGCCTTTTTCGAAAGCGAAAAGCAGAAGCTTGAAGTTGGCAAGCCAAACAAGGAAGAAAGTGGATGGAGTTCCAAGAAGAATGGAGTGGAGATTGAGAGGGAGGACTAGAAACAAACAAATCACCGGGACGATTGCAAAGAGCCTCCAAACTCCTTTTGGGATGATCTTGCCCATCAGAAAACAGTATGTCAGTGATATAAAACTTGAAATCCATACTGTGATGAAGTTTCCGATCTCTCCTTCCATTGATTTGGTTAATTGATGATTGATATTAATTTTGAAGATTATGATACCTGTACATCTGTGTGATGGTGATTTTGATTCTTATATATATACAGGGTCGTCTTTAATTATTAATAAATAATCAAATTAAATAAGCATAAACTTTTAGATGAAAAATATTTTCTTCTTTGGCATGTACTCGTGTGTGGGAGCATAGATGAAATCTACAAGAGCTGCTTTTGCCGGTCTAGCTAGTATAGGACCATCCGGATCCGGCGCAACAAAACAAAATATGGTTTCATTTTTCATAGTTTATATATTATATATGGAATGTAACTTTCATAGTTTCATTACGGAAGAGAGGTCCTGATAGATCCTTCATTTGATTACAACCAACACAAATATGGTCTTATTTTCGGTGTCGAAGAAGGATTTTTTTTTTTTTTCTTTTTCTTTTTCTTTTTCATTTTCAGAATGGAAATGATAGAGCCAATATAAATTTGATATAGATGTAGAAGAAATTTACATAACAAATATTCATACAATATGTGAATAAGCAACTGAAATAAATTAAGCCTAATACTGTATATGTTGATAATATTGACACTAATAAGTAATAACATGTTAAATTATCATTACAGTTTTAAAAAAAATATATTAATTATAACATTAGCTTAGTACATGTACATGGGATCATTAATTGCATATATTTTGAAGAGAGAATTGTAATTAAATAACCCAATGTCTTTTGATGACGAGCCAAATCAAACTCTTTGGTTTGAGAAATTAAATCAGCAAAAAAAAATAAAAATAAACCTCATACAATTGGTTGACCATTAGTTTTACTTTGATTAAATTTAAATGATTAATTAAGTGGTTTTATATATAATTGAACTAAAAAAAAATTGAACAAGATAAGGTTGGTCTGGTGATATGCCCATCACAACTATACCACAAGGTTATGGGTTCGAGTCTCTCATCATCCCACAAAACCCCGAATTATTGTAATATTTCAAAAATAAATAAATAAATAAATAAATTGAAAAAAACATACTAAAAAATTTAGAAAAAAATAATAGTCTTTATTATAAAAAAAACTTAAAATATCAAAAAAAAATTTATATACTATAAAACTAGCTAAACAATAATATCATAAAAAATAAAATTATTTCAAATAAAAATATATATGAAAGAGAAGCTCACATCCACATGTCCATATTGGTAGCATGCATGTCATATCCATAGTTTTTGATTCTATATTAAATATTATTTGGTTTATTTTTAAAAAAAAAAATCTATATATTTCATTTTTATTGTAATATATTTTAGAATTTTGTAAAAAGTTAATTTTCTTATTATTAATATTTTTTATTGTAACTTTTTTTTTTCCTGGTTATATAATAAAGAAAGGGTTAATTGCAGAAATATACCATGACATTTTACAATAACACAACTATATTCAACTTTAACGTAACAAAAACATACCATTGACTACTTTGACTAATTGGAAACTTAACGGTGGACTAACACTTTATTATGAATTGTCAAAATTGTCCTTTTACTGTGTTTTGAAGGATTATAATATTATTCTTTAAATAATAATTAAAAATAATTAATAACAATAAAAATTACAAAAATTAAGAAAAAAATAATTCATCTTTATCTCATCCACCGAATATTATCTAAGACAGTTTCAAAAAAAAAAAAAAAAAATTATCTAAGACAATTTAATAAAATAAAAAGCTAAAATATAATTGAGAATAATGTTGACTTTATTTTTTCAAAAGAAACAAAAGTGATTTTTTTTTTCTTCCAAGTGAAGAAGATTTGTTTCTTTAAAAAAAAAAAAAAAAAAAAATCTTGCCCAAAAATCTCATCTAAACCGTACAAATTCAACAGCCCATATTAGAAAATCCCAAAATTAACCACCCAAAACACTTTTAATCACTCAAACATAGGGGTAGACAAAAAAAAACCAATGAACCGAACCGAACCGATCCGATCGGTTTTTATTTATTTTTATTTTTTTTCCGGTTTTCTAATATTGATCGGTTCAATTTGGTTCATTTTTTAAAAAACTGATTGGATTGGGTTTTTTTTTTCCAGTTCAATGTCTTGAACTGAAAAACCGAACCGATATCCAACTTATTATAAACCCTAGTATAATTTTCAACAGTTCATGAAACTATGAAACTATGAAAATGTGTCGCAGCAGATTTTTTTTTTCCTGAATATTATTTTAAACTAGTATTTTCAATTTATTCAAGCCCATAATTTAATTTGGTCGAAGGCCCAAAATGATTAAAATCCATTAATTTGGCCCAATAGGCCCAAAACCAAAAAAATCAAATCGAACTGAACCATTCCAATTCGGTTGGTTTTTGATCGGTTTATATTTGTAAATTTTATTGGATAGGTTTATTTTTTTGAAAACCGAACTTTATCGGTTTTTTACCGGTTCTATTGAAAAATGAACCGATCCATTAAACGCCCACCCCTATTCAAACATCATCCAACAAAAATATTTAACAAAATCAACAACAAAAATAGCAAGAAAAAAAAAGTGAACAATGTAACCCAAAACCAGAGAGATTGACTGTAGCGAATGGAATAGGGGGAGGAGAAGGGAGACGACCGGAGGAGGGAGGAAGACGGTCGAAGGAGGAGGGAGTGAGATGACCGAAGAAGAAGGTTGTAGAGGTTAGTGGTTTAGAGGGACAAAAAAAAGGAAAGGTGTCATGGAGGAGATATGGGATCTCCTCCATGAGAGATCCATGAACTGGATCTCCATTGGAGATCTGGGCTCCAATGGAGATCTGGGTCGAACCAGATCTCTAACGGATGTCCGATGAAGATCGCACCAACCCATGAATACTTTTTTTATATATAAATATTTTTTATTTATTTTTATAATATTTTATTTAAAGGTTTTTTCTAGTTTTTATGATAAGATATATGTTGACGGTGAAATTTGGATTGCCATGCACTCAACAGTTATATTAATTCAGTTTAAAACGAGAAAATCAAGAATGCATGCAAGAGACAGTTTTTACGTGGAAAACCCTTGAATGGGCAAAAACCACGGCGCCCCAGAGGGCAGAAAGATAATACTTGATTCTATTGCTTTGTTACACACTCAAATCTCTCCTACAATTGCTCTCTTCTCTCTAGGTTTTCGAACCCCCTCCTCATGGGATAAATGATTCTATTTATACCTGCCTAATTAGGGTTTCCCCTTGTTTTTAGCCGTGTTGGTGGTAGGTTTCCCTCTTTGATTCGTACTAGGATTCCCATGCTGTCGTGGATCCGGATATGTTTTTATCTCTTTTTCTCTTTATGTTTCCTTGTCGCCCTAGGTCTTCTAGAGGTTTGGGTTTATCTCTGTGTTTCTGCCGAGTCGATTCAGGCCCAGTATGCTGATGCAGCGAGCACCTTCAATCTTGTGTTTTATCCTTTTGGTGACCATGTTTCTACCTTTGGCGAGTATATATATAGCTTTGGTGACCACACCTTTGACTTTATTGATTTCGAAGTACTTAACATCTTGACTTGCCACATTTTCTCTCTTGACCCGGTTAATGAGTGACGTGGCAATCATTTATTGACTGCTCTGGTGACGTGTCTATTTGGCGAATATATACACACAACAATACCCCCATAAATACTTCGAGCTGGATGAATGACTTGCTCTTTTTACTTCGTTTGCCTCTGCGAGCAATATTTATATCTATGCCTTTAAGATTTCGGCGCCTTTTGTAATTAACTCCCTCTTTCTTCTTTTCACCACGCGTTGCATTGATTGGTTGATTCTTCCGGTGTAAGCTTTTAATTTTAACCACACAACTTTCAGCGCTTCCACTTACTTGACAGGTGAAGGGACATTCTGACTGCTTGATGATCCCCGAGATGCCACATGTCCAATATTTGGTGGTGACTGTTGCGGCTGGTTACTGTGGCCGTCACTCATATTAATTGCATATCTTTTATTTGATTTTCTCTCCTTTTTTTTATTCTTTTTGAATTTCAAAGTTCCCTCTTTTTAAGGCCCGATCGCTTCTTCTTCCCCACTTTGCTCTCTCCATTTATTTTTCTATTTTCTCCTTCTCTCAAAACAGAGTTCCTTCATCTCCCTCAGAAATTTCTGCCACGAATTTCTTCCATTTCGTTTCCCTGTCGGACGGCTTGCCTCGAAATCGATCGTGCTTACAACTCGACGTTCCCAATCTTCTTGCTCATCCTTCGAACCTAGGGTTTTTTTGGTGAGTTTTCATGGATCCCTCCTTGCGTTCTGCTCTTTTTAATCAGATGATGCAAGCTATAGAGCTTGGTAATAAATGTACTGCGGACAAAATTGAATCTTTGATTCGTAATTTTCGCCTGGATTCTCCGGTTCCACTTTCTGTTTTCGTTCCATCTTCTGAAGATAATTTTATCCCTAATATTTCTCCTTCGTCCTCTATTAGTGATTCTCCAGCAATGCCGAGGTCTTCTAAACCAAGTGGCAACAAACGACGTGCCTCTAGGGCTCTTCGTGAGTCCTTACTGGATGCGCAGACGACTATTAATTCTGACGTTGAAGCCCATCAACGAGATAGGCTGCATTTTTCGTTAGATCGTCCGTGCTCTTTCAACACGGAAGTTAATGTCGTTGGCGAGGGCGAGCTCCTCAAGTACAAGAGTTGCTTCGATATTCCAGACTCGGTGACCTTGATGCTACCTGGTGATCGAGCCGTCTGGAATCCCCCCGAGAATGCGGTCGCTATTTATGGCGCCATGTTCAGCTGTGGGGTAACCCTTCCCCTTCAGCCTTTCATCGCCAGGTTCCTCGCGGAGGCCCGAATTGCACCGGCACAACTCGCCCCAAATATTTATAGGATATTGATGTGCCTATGCCTATGCCTAATGTGGAAGTTGAAAGGTTATGGGCCCCCTACACCCCGCGAGATCCGCCATTTTTACACGCTAAAACAGGTGGGCAATGGCGGCACGTATTTCCTTCTCTCTTCACCTGTAGAGAACTGGATCCCTGAGGGCGCGGCGAACCCCAGTCAGGTGGAGATCTCAGGTGACGAGAAGAAGAAGGGTTTTATATGGGGCTTTCCCACTTCAAACAAGAGGTGGAAAAACAGTTGGTTTTTTGCTTGTGGCGAGTGGGGCCGAGATGTGCCAGCCAGCAGTCGCCGTAATCTTTCGGCGAAGAAAGTTCCCAGGCACTTCACATCTCCTGAAGCCTAGTCGAAAGCCGTCCCCGTTTTGCTAGATGGGGAGGTCTCTCACCTCGCCGCGGCGGCCATCCTTCCTTTAGACTCGAGGGATAGGTTCTTCCTCTTAGATGAGGAAAAAATGATCGTTCAACGGATTTTCCCACACCTACCTGCTAGGCTACCTCGTTGTAAGTTTGTCCGTTCTTTTTTCCTTTTGTATTATTGTTTCTTTTTACTCTGTTAGTGATGCTTGGTTTATTTTTTCTTGCAGTGAGTGACTTTGACACCGTTTGTGACTTACAAGCCCGGGCAGTAAAGAATTCCAAGGCTGCCAGTAGAAGACATGCTGCTGGTTTGGCCAAGGAGGGAATTGCTAGCCCGGATGGTGATGATCACTCGGACGAGGAGGAGGTTGGTGATGTTACTAGGGGAGGTGTCGAGTCGGGGGAGCCCCCTATGCGTGCAGAGGTTATTGCGAATGTTCCTGTTGCGGCTACCCCTCCTGTGAATACTCCTCCTGCGACTACCCCCAGCTGTAAAGGTAAAGAGAAAGTGGGTGCTTCAGGAGGGGTCAGTGACATCCCTACTTTTGATGCGGATGTCCTTGAGACTCCTCTTGATCCTGCGAGTGATCTAATCCCCAGAGCTGGTAGAATTAAACGCCTAGCTACGGATACCCCAGATCATGCTACTTGACCCCCTAAGCGGGCATCAAGGGTAGTTCAGTATGTTGTTTCTTCGGATGAGGAGGGAGCTGACGAGCCAACTGTTACAACTCCTCCGACTCAAACGGCTGCTCGCGAGGGGCCTACTGAGGTGACTGATGCCGCGGTGCCTCCCCCTGAGGAGGTTAATGAGTTAAATATCCCTGCTTCCACTCTACCTCGAACAGCCTCTCCTCCGGTGGGCCTGGGCGAGTCAAATACTTTTTCGGATCAGCCTAGGTCGTCTAGTCAGCCAGAATCGGTTATTCGGCCAGGACCCTCGAAGCAGCCTAGGACCTCTGCTTCTGGTTCAGGTTTTGCCCATGAAGCCCCTCCTGCGGGACCCACAGAAGCCGATGAAGGGACCGTGTCTCTATCTGATTTTTCAGCTACCAAAATTTGTACGTATCTAATTAATAATGATGTGTACATAGGTGAGGGCTGGGAGCATGTCAAAGGCAAATCCTGCAACAGGAAGATGGAATTTTCCTTCAACTGCCACTCTCTGGTAAGCTTCTCGCCATACATCTATGTATCTCTTTTATATATACTTCCTAATTCGGTTGTTTCCTTTCTTTCTTTTTTAGATGATGTCTGAGTTGGCTGATTCCTACAAGTATGGGAACAAAGCTTCCCGAGAAATTAAGCGTTTGCGCGAGCAGGCTTCTATTTTGGCTGCTGAGAAGCTTTCTGCTGAAGACTCCCACGCTCAACAGCTTGCTCAGCTAAGAGAATCCTCAGATGGTCATTTGTCTGCTCGACTGGCTACTGAGGAGAAACTATCTGCTGCTGAGGAGGAGATTCGCTCGCTGAAGGAGCTTTTGTCGGCAAGCCAAGAATCCTTCGCAGCACGTTTGGAGGCTGAGCGGGTGGCTAAGGAGGCTAAGGAAAGAGCTAAACATGAGGCGCTGGACTTGCGCAATCAGTTATCTTCGCGTGAACTCATCTTCGATAATCTCAAAGCTGTACTGGAAGTTAAAGCGGTTGATCGTTTCAAGAGATCCCCTGCCTATGATGCGCTTTTGCTGCGCGAGTTCGAGCGCAGTCGAAGAAGTTCTTCGCCATAAAGGATCATTCGAATGAGAAGGCTCTGAAGCGCTTCGACAAGTCCCTTCAACGGCATATGGCCAGCGGAGTGGGTTCGATTAAAGAGCAAATAAAACAGTGGAAAGCCTACTGCCGCTATAACAGGACTGAACCCCATCCTATGCATTTAGAGATCCCCAGCAAGCGTGCCTTCAATACCTACTATTCGGGTCAGAAGGGCAGCTTTTCTAGCTCTGGTGCTGAACTTGACTTGGGTCCTGTTGCTGGTAGGGATTATGGGCCCTTTATGCTGGATGGGGATGAGGACGTTACCTGGCCTTCTGACGATGAGATGGAAGATGAGGAAGATAGCGAAGGCCCTCCTGCAGCTAGTTGATTTTTGTCAAAAAATTGTAAATGTTTGTACACATATTTTTTCTTTTGACCCTTCGATTGTATAACGCCTTCAGCTTCATTTTGTTTAGCTGCCTTTGCTGAGTTTTCGGCTTACTTAGTGTTTCACCAAGTTTTTAGCGTATTTATAACTTTATTCAACTGCCATTGCTGAGTTTTCGGCTTACTTAGTGTTTCACCAAGTTTTTAGCGAATTTATAACTTTATTCAGTTGCCATAGCTGAGTTTT
The DNA here is from genome assembly GCA_008009225.1 of Acer yangbiense. NCBI lineage: Eukaryota > Viridiplantae > Streptophyta > Magnoliopsida > Sapindales > Sapindaceae > Acer > Acer yangbiense. The sequence goes on along the minus strand of CM017762.1, from coordinate 29,736,511 downwards.
CGGCTTACTCAGTGTTTGTTAGGACGTATCCGACCACATACCAAGTTTTTTAACATGTTTATTTATTTGTTCAGTTGCCATTGCTGAGTTTTAGCATACAGTTGGGATGTCTCCCATTTGCTTTTTGCTTATCTTTTTTGTTTTTAGTTGGCTTTCTTGCTTCTCTAGGGATTTTATTTCCCTTTGACGGCGATCGCTGATTTTTGCAACTTGGGATTTTATTTTTTCTCGCCAGGTCTCATTGCTGCGAGTATGAAACTCGTCTTTACGCAGTGGTGTACGATGGCGAGTGCCCCTTATGACCAGCGAGTGTAATCATGATTTTTTAGTAATAAATTACTCTTTATTGAATACCTCCTGCAACTTTTGTTAACATAGTCACAGAAAAAATGCTAAAACTTTAAAACTGTCTAAGAAATAAAAATGGGTGAAATAAATCCTAAAAGCAATGAAAAAATCAAGGGTAATATATCTTCAAGTACTGCGCATTGCATGGACGAGGTAGTTCGCCTAAACCCTCTCGAGTAATGCGATATGCCCCGTGACCAGCTATGCCTGTAATTTGATAAGGCCTTTCCCATTTGTCTGCGAGTGACCCTGCAGCTTTGTCTCTTGTTCCTGGGTTCACCCTTTTCAGCACTAAGTCGCCAAGCGAGAACCTTCTTTCACGCACATGTGAGTTGTAGTATCTGGCTACCCTCTGTTGGTATGCAGTATTCCTTATTTGTGCGCGCTCTCTTCTTTCTTCTAACTCATCCAGACCACATTTTAGCATATCAATGTTGAGTTCTGGTTGAAAGAGTTGTACCCTTGGTGAAGAGAATGCTGTTTCCACAGGAATGACAGCTTCAGCCCCATGTGCCATGGAATATGGGGTCTCACCTGTTGAACCCCATTCTGTGGTTCGATATGCCCAGAGTACTTGTGGTAATTTATCTGCCCAGCTCCCCTTTTTTGCTGCCAACTTAGCTTTCAGGTTGTGTTTTATGATCTTGTTCACTGCTTCAGTCTGGCCATTCGTCTGTGGATGTGCTGGGGAGGCGTAGTAGTTGTTGATGCCGTACTTGTCGCACAGCTCCCTGAATTTCTTACCGTCGAATTGGGTCCCATTATCCGTGATGATGGTGTTTGGTATCCCGAATTTGTACAGGATATTTTTCTTCACAAAGCTTATAGTGTTTGCTTCTGTTATATGTACCAATGGTTCAGCTTCTACCCACTTCGTAAAATAATCTACAGCTACTATAGCGTGCTTTGCTCCTCCAGTTGCTGTTGGCATTGGGCCAATCAAGTCAATTCCCCACATGGCGAATGGCCAAGGGGAGGTAATACTCTTCAAGAGTTCAGGTGGTTGGCGGATGTTATTGCCAATCTTTTGACACGCCTCACATCTCGCTGCCACTCTTTTGTGAATAGTGTTGGCCAATAAAAACCCTGTCTTAATGTTTTGTGGGCTAAGCTGACACCCCCAGCGTGGCTCCCACAGTTTCCACTATGTATGCTTCTCAGGATACCTTCTGCTTCTTCAGGCCCGACACATCTCTGCAGTGCCCTTGAGTACCCCCTTTTGTACAGTTCTCCATTGAGCACTGAATACCTTGTAGCTCTGTACTTCAACCGTTTTGCTTCTAATGGGTCACTTGGGAGTACATTATTGACGAGATATTCTTGGATTAGTGTGACCCAGCTGTTCCTCTCACCAAAGACTACCCCCACTTCCTTTGATCTGACTATACTCGGCTGTAATAGGCGGATCATAGAGATAGTTTTAGGCCAGATGTTGATTGTGGTGGATGCTAACTTAGCCAAGGCATCAGCCTGTTCGTTTTCTTCTCTGGGGACATGAATAATTCTGTATTCTTTAAATCTTTCCAGTAGCTCCCTTGCTAGCTCTAGGTAGGTGATCATGCTTTCATCTCTCGCCTGGTATTCATCTAGCACCTGATTAACAACAACTTGAGAGTCGCTGAAGATTTCTACCTCATCTGCTCCTAGGACAGTGCAAACTTGTAAGCCTGCTATGAGTGCCTCGCATTCAACTTGATTATTAGTAGCTTTGAAGTCAAAACGCAAGGCACATTCGACTAAATCTCCTTCCGGAGTTGACACTACTACCCCTGCCCCGCTGCCGTGCGTGTTTGACGAGCCATCAATGCGAAGTTGCCATTTGAATACTTTCTTATTTTACTCCACCATCATTCTCGCCACCTCTATACTTGGCTCGGTGAACTCTGCTACAAAGTCTGCCATTGCTTGAGCTTTAATTACCGTCCTTGGGAGATACTCTACATCGAATTCACTTAACTCGATCGTCCACTTCGTTAATCGACCGGATACTTCTGGTTTCTGCAAGATTAGTTTCAGTGGGCAATTGGTGTATATTCCGATTTTATGAGCTTGGAAATATGGCCTTAACTTCCTTGCCGCTGTTATTAGAGCGAGTGCCATTTTTTCGGCCGGTGAGTACTTTGTTTTGGCTGGTAACAGTGCTTTGCTGGTGTAGTATATCGGTTTCTGGATCCCCTCTTCCTGCCTTACCAGTACGGAGCTTGTGGCTGCCTTAGAAACGGACAAGTACATATACAGTGTTTCTCCTGTTTCTGGCTTTGATAACAGCGGTGCCCGCCCAAGGTAATCTTTCAAGGCCTGGAAAGCTCTTTCACAATCCTCATTCCACTCGACTCCCTTTCCTTTCTTTAAGGCTTTAAAAAATGGTAGGCATCGATCCATTGATTTAGCTATGAACCTGCTCAGCGATGCCAGGCATCCCGTGAGTCTTTGGACGTCTTTCAAAGTTCTTGGAGAGACCATTTCTGCCAGCACTTGGATTTTTTCGGGATTCACCTCTATTCCTCTTTGATGAACTTGATATCCTAGAAATCTTCCAGATGGTACACCGAACACACATTTTGCCGGATTCAATTTCATTCCATACCTCACCAACACCTCGAATGTCTCTCTTAGGTCATCTATATGCTTATCCGCTGTGATGCTTTTTGTCAGCATATCGTCGACATACACCTCCATATTTCTTCCTATTTGCCTGGCGAACATTTTGTTGACTAAGCGCTGGTAAGTTGCTCCAGCGTTTTTCAAACCGAATGGCATGACTGTGTAACAGTATAATCCTTGATCTGTGGTGAACGCTGTTTTTTCCTCATCTAGCTTGTGCATTTTTATCTGGTTGTATCCTGAATATACGTCCATGAAGCTCAACGTTTCATGTCCAGATGTTGCATCGACCAGCTGGTCAATTCTTGGTAGTGGGAAACTGTCCTTGTGGCAGGCTTTGTTCAAATCGGTGAAGTTGACGCACATCCTCCATTGGCTGTTCTTCTTTTTCACCAGAACTACATTCGCTACCCATTCTGGATACTTAACCTCTCTGATTGATCCTGCGGCGAGTAACTTAGACACCTCCTCTTTTATTACCGCACCTCTCTGGGTTAAAACTTCTCCTCTTTTGCACTACTGGTTTGCATTTTTCGTTTGTAGCCAGGTTGTGTGAAATCACGCTTCTTTCAATCCCTGGCATGTCTTCATGGCTCCAAGCGAAAATCTCCTTGTATTCTCTTAACAAGTTTGTCACATCTCTCTTAACTTGTTCGGTCAGTCTTGCCCCAATCTTGACTGTTTTGTCTGGTTCAGCTTTGTTTAAAACAATCGACTCAGTCGGCTCCTCCTTTTCTCTGCCCGTTTTGTCCCTTGGGTCCAATTCAAAAGTTTCTGGATTATCCTCCTGCACTTCTTTGTCCATCTCGAATATGCTTAAGGTCTCCATCCCGGCCTTATCATTAAAGATTGATAGGTTGGCGCGGCGTGCCATCTCCTGTGACCCTTTCAATTCTCCAACTCCAAATTCTGTGGGGAATTTTACTTTTAATGCGTGGGTTGAAGTGACGGCTCGAGCTTTGTTGAGAAACGGTCGACCAAACAAAGCATTATACGGCCAATTATGGATGTCGACTACAACAAAGTCCAGCAGGATTGTTCGCCGGCATGGTGCTGTACCGAACCTCACCTGCAGCTTCACAGTTCCTAATGATCTCACTTCTGCACCCCCGAAACCTTTCAACGGCACATGGAAAGGTTCAAGATCTTTTCTATCCAGCCACAACTCATCGTATACCCTAGCACTTAAAATATCAGCTGAATTTCCGTTGTCAATCATTACCCGGAGGACATCCCTATGGGTTATTCGAACCCCTACTACGATTGCAACGTTAGGCTTTGCATCAATTCCGTCTGAGTCTTCTACTGTAAATGTTATGGGATCATGCCCTTCTTTTCCTTTCTTGGGGTTTCTTTGCACAGAATTAATCTCCAAGCTTCTGCTTTCATACATTACTTCTCGGACTTCTGACATCCTTTCTCGATTGCTTCTCCCAGTATGAGGTCCGCCAAAAATGGTGTTTATAGTGGCGTTAGGGCTGTTTCTTCTTGGACTCTTCCTTTCTTGCCCATTTCCTTGGCGGTTATTCTGGCGACCACCCTGGTTGTCCCCTCTCAAAGCAAAGTCCTTCAGGTGCCTATCTCTGATCAAGCTTTCAATGTGATCACGCAGCTGGAAACATTTTGAAGTTTCATGCCCATGATCTTTGTGAAATCGACAGTATTTGGTAGTATCTTTCCTGGCATTTGCTGATTGCTGTCGAGGGTATTTAGCAAGTCCTTTGTCTTCTACCACAGAACGTATTTCTTCCTGATCGCCAGTTAAAGGGGTGTAATGGTTGTACCTTCCTCGAAACCTATTGGCTCGAGCGTTTCCTTTGCTTTCTCTTGGATGTCCCTTTTGGCCTTTCTCGTCTCTCTGGCGATCACGTGATTGTGTCTTTTTATCATCATTGTGATCTGATTTTGAGTCGGGCTTGTGTCCGTGTACGTAGCTACCCCTTTGTGCTACTTCTTCTTCTTCTGCCAACGCATAGTCGCCAGCTATCTCCATCATTTCCTCATAAGTTTTCGGTCTCTCTCTTCGCAGGTCAAAAGATAATCGCCCACTTTGTAACCCATTGGTGAAAGCGGCAATCACAGCTACATCACTGGCGTCCTCAATTTGAGCAACCTCCTTCCCAAATCTTGCCAGGTATTTCTTGATTGACTCATTGCGCTCCTGCTTCAAGTTTGATAGGTGAGCGAGTGATTTTCTTCTCTGGACACTCCCCATGAATTGCCTTATGAATGCTTTGCTGAGGTTCGAAAAACTGCTTATACTTCCGTTTGGGAGTCTTCCAAACCACCTGGAGGCGAGGTCGCCAAATGTTTACGGGAAGGTCAGGCACAACAGCCCGTCATTAGATGAATACTGGGCCATGATATTACGGAATCGATGAACATGTTCCTTCGGATCCCTGTTCTCCTTATACTGCTCAATGGTTGGCATTCTAAATCTGTCTGGAAATTGGGTGCGAGCAATGTTATCGATGAATGGGCTATCTGATTCATCATCCGAAGATACGTTACGACCATATTTTCGTGCCATCGCTGAAACCTTTCTTGATAGCTCTTGTAGGGTGACATCTCGCTGGCCAGTTGCTTCTCCTTCTGGATCGAGTCTGCTTTTGATTGTCATTCTCCCATGATTGCCTCTATCATCCGGGCTCTTTCGATCTTCTGTGCTTTCGGATCTCCTTCGCCGTGCTCTTTTGGATCGTAATTCCCTTCGTGGACGAGGACTCTTATCTTCAGACGAGATAGAACGGTGTCTCCGTCGGTTCCTTTGGTAAGTGTCGCTGGAATTGACCCCATGTGTTCGTATCTGGTCTCGTTCCTCCCTAGATTCTTCATTCATCACACCTTTTCCCTTCCTTTGTTTTCCCCCTTCGAAATCCTCAGGGTGATCCTGGGGAGTCTCTTCAGTGGATTGTCTTGCTTGAGCATCAGGGGTTGCAATGTGAACTTCCAACCGCAGTCTTCCGGGTGGATGGATTCCGGGAGTGGTTAATTCGTAAGGAGAAGAAATTCACAACCCTAAAGGCAGCGAAAACCCTATTTTGCTAGCCTCGCTGATTAGGTTTATCAATACAGTTTGAAAGTGCTGCAGAACCCCGGGGTCGGCTGCCCTAGTTCCTGGTATTGCCACCGATTGTTCCCCGATCGCCACCGCCCTATCTCCCGTCGGTGCGGTTGGATCAATAATTAGATCTCCGCTGGAGTTACCATCTCTGTCACTGTCGTTGTTCATATTCTTAAATTCGCAAGGGTTCCTCGAAGTTTCTGTTCTATAACCCCCTCATTCTAGCGCCAATTGTTGACGGTGAAATTTGGATTGCCACGCACTCAACAGTTATATTAATTCAGTTTAAAACGAGAAAATCAAGAATGCATGCAAGAAACAGTTTTTACGTGGAAAACCCTTGAATGGGCAAAAACCACGGCGCCCCAGAGGGCAGAAAGATAATACTTGATTCTATTGCTTTGTTACACACTCAAATCTCTCCTACAATTGCTCTCTTCTCTCTAGGTTTTTGAACCCCCTCCTCATGGGATAGATGGTTCTATTTATACCTGCCTAATTAGGGTTTCCCCTTGTTTTTAGCCGTGTTGGTGGTAGGTTTCCCTCTTTGATTCGTACTAGGATTCCCATGCTGTCGTGGATCCGTTATCTCTTTTTCTCTTTATGTTTCCTTGTCGCCCTAGGTCTTCTAGAGGTTTGGGTTTATCTCTGTGTTTCTGCCGAGTCGATTCAGGCCCAGTATGCTGATGCAGCGAGCACCTTCAATCCTGGGTTTTATCCTTTTGGTGACCATGTTTCTACCTTTGGTGAGTATATATATAGCTTTGGCGACCACACCTTTGACTTTATTGATTTCGAAGTACTTAACATCTTGACTTGCCACATTTTCTCTCTTGACTCGGTTAATGAGTGACGTGGCAATCATTTATTGACTGCTCTGGTGACGTGTCTATTTGGCGAATATATACACACAACAATATATTTCTTATTTTTTGTTAGCAAAATACATTTTTACCCTTATGTTGTTAATTGCACCATTAAGTTTTCAGTTATTCAAAGTATGTTTTCGTTAAGAAACACAAAAGTTGAATATAGTTGTGTTATTGCAAAACGTCATGGTATGTAATTGCAATTAACCCAATAAAGAAATAGTATTCCCAGTTCTTCAGTGATATTCCTTAGGTTGTTTGGTGGAGAGATGTCTGGTCTCTTTTTATTCTCCTCTCTCGCTCAGCTTTGACATGGCGTCTTATGTTGAACAGGTTTCCTACTAAGGATTGTCTTTGTAGGCCTAGGTTCTAGTTGGCTTCTCGTTACAGTATTTATGGAATCAGTGGTGAATCGGTAGACCGATTTTTACCAATAACATCATAAAATAATTAGTAAGAAATATATCTCGACCTCTCGATTACTAACGTACACGTAAATGTAATTCTTGCTGAAATGGAAAATAATGCATGCGGCTGTTACACTGTGATGTTTATGTTAAGGCACGCAATTGATAAATTGCTTGCATAGAATGTGTGATGGATAAACACCGGAAGCCAATCGAGGCATCGTTATAATTCATGCTGAAAACTATTAATTCTACCTTTTATATATATATATTATAGTAAGTCTCTTATAAGAGATTTCTTATTTTAATTTTGGTAAGGACCACCATGAAATCATATCGATTTGAATGAATTTTGATCTGAATTTTTTTTGTGGATGATAAGTTCATTGAAATCTACCAATGAATAAAAATTGAGAATTTTTCAAGCACTAAAACTATTTTTCTTGAATTTCCTATATTTTGTCTATTTTTCTGATGCCTTCATATTTAAAAAAAACGGTAAAAATAGTTTAAGCACTTGAAAAAATTTCAAATTTTATTGAGAGGTAAATTTTAATGAATTTATCTCCCACAAAAAAAAAAAAATATAGATCAAAATTCATTCAAATCGATGTGATTTTATGGTGGTCCTTACCGAAATTAAAATAAAGAATCCCTTATGAGAGACTCATTATATATATATATATATATTTCAAATTTTATGAAAACGTAGATTTCAATGAACTTATCTTCCACACAAAAATTCAAATAAAAATTCATTCAAATTTATGTGATTTTATAGTAGTCCTTATCGAAATTAAAACAATGGATCCCTTATGAGAGACTCAATATATGTGTATATATATATATATATATATATATATATATATATATATATATGTATATATATATATATATATGTGTGTGTGTGTGTGTGTGTGTGTGTGTGTGTGTGTGTGTGTGTATACACAGATTTTCTATTATCAGTTAGTCCTGACAATAAATATATTAGGACAAAGGATGTAGACCACTAGATTTACATACTTTGACTCAAAGTGTATGCACTTGTCAAAACTTCTCCATAATTTGTGGTCCACATTCTTCGTCCTGATATATTTATTGTTAGGACGAACTAACAATATATAGAAAGACTGTACATATATATATGGACTATTAGATTTACATACTTTGACTCAAAGTGTATGCACTTGTTAAAGCTTCTCTATAATCAATGGTCCATATGCATTGGTACTAACATATGGTCCCATTCACATCAGTGCGCACTAATGTAACTACATCAGTACCAATGCATGTGGACCACTGATTATGGAAAACCTTTGACAAGTTCATACACTTTGAGTCTGTAAGGTTCCCATTTGTTGATTGGCTCATTTCGTGGACAAACCACATGTTGGGGTTCTTTGTAAGGGTAGCTTAGGTGTTGTTGTTATTGCTCAAGCCCTTTAAAGACCTCGTCTTGATAAGCACCAAAGGTAAATTTCTATGTGCTTACTTTTCTTTAAAGAGATTAGTTGCACACACACACTTAACATACATTGCATATGTGTGCATTCTCTTCACTTGTCACATTTCACACTTGCACTTATTTGTTATATTTTGTTGTGTGTAATTGTGTCTTGTTATCTTGTAATTCGTTTCCCGATAGTTTTCGGAAACGTCCGCGCATGCACTAGAATGTGCTTGGTTTAGCGCGAGGACCGCCTACGGAGAATGCCCTTGGCTTCTCCCTGGTTTTCACCTTTGTTGGTAATCGGAGGTTATGATCGGCGGCCTGGCCTCCGAATGAAACCGTCGTTTGCTTCCAGTAGTGTATGGAGCAATTCTACGGTTACGATCGGCGGTCACGACCGCCGTTCAAAACCGCCATTCAAGACCTGATTAATTTTATCTCTTGGTCTAATTCGGCGGTTGAATCCGCGGTCACGAAACCGCCGAATGAAACCGCCGTTCATACCTAATTGATTTTTTTTATCTCAGGTTTGATTCGGCGGTTAGATCGGCGGTCACGAAACCGTCGAATGAAACCGCCGTTGGTACCCTGTTCCTCTCGGGTCCAATTCGGCGGTTATGATCGGTGGCCTGGCCACCGATTGAAACCACCGATCAGTGCGTTTCAGGGCCAAACTTGTCTTTTCACATGCTCTGTTTTTCATGCCTATAAATACATCACTTTCTCTTGTTCTGAATGTAACTCTTTAATCATCAAGAACCCTACTTTCAAAAGAGAGATTTTTAAGAGACAAAGCAACCAAGTTTGCTCATTAAACACTCAAACCAAAATCCATTTGCATCGAAGTTCATCTAGCATTCTCTAGCATATCTAGGATGCTTGCTTGCATGGGTCTTTCATCATCACACTTGCTTTGGTAAGTTTTTCACTATTATCATACATAATTAGTGTTTAATTTATTATGGCATCTCTTTTATTACTTGATTGTTCTTAGATTAAATTCTAATATTCAAGATAGAGATTGTTGTGTTGATTTGATTGAGTGTTGTTTTTATGATAGATATCTAGGTTTCTATAATCTATGATTGTCTAAGCTAATTAACATGTCATTTTGCTTTAATATCTAGGATTGTCTTTAATTGCAAATTCATCATCTTAGATAAGCATATAGAGTTTCCCTTGCTCTATGTTGGATTTGAATATTCATATATTCACTTAGGGTGTTAATCTCTTTTTAGAGAATTAAGTATTGTGTTGTGACCGGGATTAGGTTGCTTAATTCACAAGCAATCGAACTAGGTTCGCTTATACCGGGATTAGGTAGGTGTGTGATTACTTCTGGGATTAGGTTGTAATCGTTTTACACATTTAGTGGATTCGAGGTTCGAGTGTGGCTTACTTACTAGCCTGTGGTTTTTCCCGTGAGGGTTTCCACGTAAAAATCAAGTGTTATTTAATTTTCGCATTTTCTACTTGATTTATTGCTTTATCTATTTAGGGGTAATTTCGTAATTTTGACTAAACACGAAAAATTGAGTAATAAGCTTAAAATCTATTCACCCCCCTTTAGATAGTTTTATACACACCGTGCTATAATTTGTTTCAATTGGTATCAGAGCGGGTTCCTAAATATACATAGGTGATCATTGCTTATTTTGGTGTGTTTTGCATTTTGTGTGATTATTTGATCATTCATACATTTGCATTCATTTCATTCATTCATAAACACTATGAGTGGAAACGGTGGAAATGGTGGTGGCAACGAGGGTGCTTCTAGCACAAGGCCTCCACTTCTTACCGGGTTAAACTATTCCCAATGGAAAAGGAAGATGGAATCCTACATATGTCAAATTCACGACCGTGCATGGATGGCGGTTGAAGACGGATATGATCTACCCAAGATGACTCCCGCGGGTGGAGGAGAAGAAGTATTGAAGCCTAAGGCGCAATGGAACGCGCAAGAGTTTGAGGCTTCAAAGTGGAATAGGAAGGCGATGCATGCCATCTTATGTGCTATGGACGAAAATCAATACAAATTGATTCAAAATACTAGGATAGCTAAGGAGGCTTGGGACATCCTAGAGATTGCACATGAGGGAACCGAAGTGGTGAAGGACTCTAAGCTTCAAGTCCTCCAAACTCAATTCGAGATGCTTAAGATGAAGGAGAATAAGTGCTTCAACAACTTCGAGATCAAGTTGATGGACATAGTCAACCAAAGTCATCAACTTGGTGATCCATATTCGGATAGGAGAATCAAGCAAAAGATTATGAGATCTCTTCCGGATATGTTTGAATCAAAAGTAACGGCCTTAGAAGAAAATAGTGGATATAAGGATATGAAGCCGAGTGAGGTGATTGGGAGACTTCTAGCTTATGAGTCTAGGAAGGGTCTTATCTCCATACCTCCTAAAAAGCAAAAAGGAATTGCTTTGAAAACCTCCAAGGATGAAAAGGAGGCAAAGAAGAATGACTCGGATGAAGACCTTGCATTATTTGTGAAGAGATTCAAGAGGGTCATGAAGTTCGGGAAAAAGGACTTTGGTTCCAAAGGTCAAAACTACAAGAAAAAGGGTTCCTACAACAAGTTTGAGCCTAGGAAAGAAAAGACCGAAAGGAAAGGGGTCTGATGCTTCGAGTGTGGTGGCATAGGTCACTTTGCCCCCAAATGTGCTAATCACAATGACAAGAAGAAAGGTAAAGTGATGGCCGCCACATGGAGTAGTAGTAGTGATGACTCCATTGAGGGAGATAAGTCTTCAAGTGATGAAGAGCTCATGGCTAACCTCCTAGCTGTTGCCTCCTCCCATAAAAGCAAAAGTTCTAGTGAGAGAGAGGAAATGAGTCAAGAGGAAAATGACTCAAGTGGAGAAGAAAGTGATTCATCTTCTAACTCCATAAATGGTTTTGTAGAGAAAAAGGTGCTTGCTAAATACCATGTCGAGTTTAATGATTTAGCAATCAAGAGCACAAGAAAGATCAAGATGTTGAGAGAAGAAAATCTTGAGCTTTCATCTCAAAATGACCACTTAAGTGAACAAGTGGAAAAATTCAAGAAGATGGAAGATAAGCTAAGAGAGGAGTTAGCCTTATCTAGGAGGAATGAAGAAAGTCTAAAGAGGGAGCTTGAAGAAGTAAGAGAGTCTATGACTAGGATGGATTCTAGCACCAAAAAGCTTGATCATATGCTTGGTGTTGGAAAGAGTCCATGTGACAAGAGGGGTCTTAGGTATGAAGATGGCAAGAAGATCTCAACCTCTAACAAGACCGTGTTTGTCAAGAGTTTGAGGAACGAAGAAACTTCATATGTGCAAATTCCTAGGAAGAAGTTAGAAATAGGACAATGTTCAAATGCACAAATGAAGATGGGGCCAAGAAGGCAACCTCAAGCTCAACCCATTAAGGTCTCTCAAGCCAACATTCCTCCATAATTGGCTCACAAAGGAAAGAGACCAATCATGCAACCTCAAGCTAGGAAGCAATCTAGACTAGTTCAACAACGAAGATGGATTGAACCCATTCATCCACATAGACAAGGACAAGGTATGATTCCTTATTTTACTCCTATATGTCATTTTTGTGGATTTGAAGGTCATATTAGACCACTTTGCTTTAGATATATTAAAATGTGCAAAACTAGAAGCATGATTGAGAAGAAAAAGAAAAGAGCTATGATGCATGTTCCGAGGAATGATGATATTATTATGCATGATCCTAGAACATCTAGAGCCCATGTACCAAAGACCACTAAGAAAGCTAAGATTGTTTCTAAGTGGATTAGAAAGAATGAAAATGTTTGCCATGTTGCTCAAATAGCCTTGAATGCAAATTCTTCTAATTTTTGGTATTTAAATAGTGGGTGCTCTAGGCACATGACGAGAAACAAGAGTTTCTTCGAGACTCTTGTTATGGAGGAAGGAGGATATGTCACTTTTGGTGATGGATCCAAAAAGAAAGTTGTAGGGAAAGGAACCATTTCCGTTCCCGGATTACCCTTCTTATCCGATGCTTTATTTGTTGATGCCTTGAAAGCCAATTTAATAAGCATTTCACATCTAAGTGATGAAAGATATTCCGTCTTGTTTAGAAAAGATGATTGCTCGATCATAAAGCCCGATGGACAAACCTTATTGAAAGGTATGAGATCTAGCGACAATTGCTATTGTCTTAAAGCTAGAATAGTCTCAAACAATGTGTCCATGGATGAGCAAATAGAGTTGTGGCATGAAAGACTTGGCCACATGAACTTTAGGGATTTAAGAACCCTTGGAAAGTTCGAATGTATGGGTGGCCTCCCTAAGCTTGGGAAGAAAGCCAATGGTATTTGTGGACCTTGCCAACAAGGAAAACAAACTAAAAGCATGCACAAAAAAGGCAAGTATCTCTCCACCATGGAGCCCCTAGAGCTTCTCCACATAGATCTCATGGGTCCTATGCAAACCGAGAGTTTAGGTGGAAAAAGATACATTTTTGTTTGTGTTGATGATTTCTCTAGATTTACATGGACATATTTTCTTAGAGAAAAATCCGAAACTTTTGATAAGTTTAAAATGCTTTGTACTAAAATACAAAATGAAATGAATTCTAACATTAAAAGCATTAAACGGATTAGAAGTGACCATGGGAGGGAATTTGAGAATGCCTCTTTTGAAAGCTATTGCAATAGCTTAGGCATCTCCCATGAGTTCTCGGCTCCTAGGACACCTCAACAAAATGGAGTTGTTGAGAGGAAGAATAGGGTCCTTCAAGAGATGGCCCGTGTGATGTTGCTTAGCAACAATATCCCTAGGAACCTATGAGCCGAAGCCGTCAATACGGCTTGCTATATAGGGAATCGTGCTTTCCTAAGGCCCGGATCTAGAAACACCTCATATGAGTTATGGAAGGGTAGGAAGCCAAATGTTAGCTACTTCCACACATTTGGAAGCAAATGCTACATTTTAAATGACCATGATCAACTTGGCAAATTTGATGCTAAGAATGATGAGGGTATCTTTATTGGCTATGCCTTGAATAGAAGAGCCTATAGAGTTTTCAACTTGAAGACTCGAACCGTAATGGAATCATCCAATGTTGTCATTGATGATACTAGGCTCAAGTCGAATGACCATGAGGAGGAGGAAGTTTTAGAGGATGAATCTCCTTTGGAGAGGGTTGTGGTGACTCCCAATGTTGGGACGTCCAATGACAATAATGAAGTCACACAACCTATTACTAGAGTCCCTCTCTTGGACTCTAATGAACCCGTTCCATGGGTTAGAAGACTCCATAACAAATAAGATATTATTGGAGATGTGAATGAGGGTGTTAGGACAAGGCGTCAAATAGCTAATCTCATTAGCTTTACATGCTACACCTCTCAAATTGAACCCAAATAGTTTGATGAAGCCTTGAATGATGAATTTTGGGTTCTTGCCATGCAAGAAGAGCTAAACCAATTCAAAAGGAATGAGGTTTGGACTCTAGTTCCTAGGCCTAAAAGCACTAATGTGATAGGCACTAAGTGGATTTATAGGAACAAATCAGATGAGGATGGCAACATAGTGTGGAACAAGGCTAGACTTGTAGCACAAGGGTACTCTCAAATTGAGGGTATCGACTTTGAGGAGACTTTTGCTCCCGTTGTCCGTTTAGAGTCTATTAGGCTTCTCTTGTCCATTTTGTGTGTGCACAAGTTCAAATTGCACCAAATGGACGTTAAGAGTGCCTTCCTCAATGGCTTCTTGCAAGAGGAAGTGTTTGTTGAACAACCCAAGGGGTTTGTGGATGCGCACCACCCCAACCATGTCTATCGCCTCAAGAAGGCTCTATATGGGTTGAAACAAGCACCGAGGGCTTGGTATGAGCGCCTCACTCAATTTCTTGTTAACAATAACTACTCAAGGGGTAGTGTTGATAAGACACTATTCATCAAGAGAGACAATGATGAGCTTTTCATAGCTCAAATATATGTTGATGATATAGTTTTTGGCTCCACCAATAACACCAAGGTCCAATAATTTGTTAATGTCAGGTCTCATGAATTTGAGATGAGTCTTGTTAGTGAGCTTAGTTACTTCCTAGGTTTGCAAATTAGGCAATTAGATGACGGGATCTTCATAACCCAAGCCAAATATGCTAAAAACCTAGTGAAGAAGTTTGGTCTTGAAAATGCCAAACATTGTGATACACCCATGAGTACCACTTTGAAGCTAAGCAAGGATGCTAGTGGTAAAAGTGTGGAACAAACGTTATGTCGTGGCATGATTGGTAGCTTGCTTTATTTGACCGCAAGTAGGCCCGATATCTCTTTTAGTGTGGGTGTGTGTGCTAGGTACCAATCGGATCCCAAGGAGTCCCATCTCTCTTCCATAAAAAGAATCATTCGCTATGTGAATGGGACATCCAACTATGGGATTTGGTACTCGTTTGACACTAATGCTAGTCTTGTAGGCTTTAGTGATGCGGATTGGGCAGAAAATTGTGATGATAGGAAAAGCACATCGGGCGGTTGCTTCTTCCTAGGCAACAATTTGGTGTCTTGGTTTTGCAAGAAGCAAAACTCAATTTCCTTGTCCACGGTCGAGGCCGAGTACGAGTACATAGCCGCGGGGAGTGGATGCACACAACTCCTATGGATGAAGCAAATGCTAGTAGACTAGGGATTCAACCAAGGTACTCTTACTCTCTTTTGTGATAACATGAGTGCCATTAATATTTCCAAGAATCCGGTGCAACATTCTAGAACTAAGCATATTGACATCCGCCATCACTTTATTAGAGAGCTTGTTGAAAATAAATGCTTAGTACTTGAACATATAGGTACTAATGATCAACTTGCGGACCTATTTACTAAACCCTTAGATGCTACTTGATTTAAAACACTAAGTAGATCTATTGGGATATGTCTTGTGGAGTGATGTGATTTGTATTTGACCCCATATGGGGAACTCAAGCAAAGAGAGCTATTTTGCATTCTTGTCACTTGCAAAAAATTTGAAATATCTTATGCCTCTTCTTTTAATTGCTTGAGTAAGCTTGGTTGCACATATGTATATATGTTTTCAATTCAATAAGTGTGAACCTTTCTTGTTTACAATCCATGTCATATTTATGTTCAAACATGCATTTTTGGACTAGGAGATATATATAGAAAGTATGATTTGAATGACCTATGGTTATCTCCATGACATGATGATTCTTTAATAACATGCTAATGTCAAATGAAAAAGCATGAAATTCATATAACATGCTCATATGAAAAGCATGAATTGATGATTGCATATTCTTAAAATGCAAAACTTGTGTGAAAGCTTATGAGACTCAAAATGAATAAAGGATCTTGTATCCGTTCAAAAGAATTTATATTCCAAATGTCTCTCTTTCTTTATTAGTTGAACATGGCTATTATCATACGGATATCTTATCCGGAAAAATCAAAAAGGGTGCAAAGTCACTCATGCCATGTTTCGCTTATAAAGTTGGATATAGTTATTCTTAAATTGAAATCAATAAATTCTATATCCTTGCTTTACTCATGACATTGGTGAAATTGGTTTGAATTCTTATTAGAAATCTTTGTCATTTGCTTTGCCAAATACCATTGTATTTTGGACTTGAATGTTGCATGTCTTGTATGCAAAGCATGTTTGATTCACACATTTTTTTAAAAATAAATCTCCTTGTTTCTCTCCAATTAATTGAGATGCATAAAGTGACTTATATTGATTATGCAAATGTCTTGCATGCTTCTATCTCTCGTTGCTATGAGTGACCCGGTTGGGGACTACTCATTTGCCTATATCATGATAAAAAGGGGGAGTAGGATATGGTAAAGAGAGTTGCAAAATATAGAAGCAATTGTGCATATTGGGGAGAACATTCATTGAGGGGGAGCATTGCATATACATACATTGCATGATGTTGTACCTAATTTCTTAAATGCAAATGCTTGTTTTTGCGCTCACTTGATTCATCTCACTTCTTACTTGTATTGGAAATGTTAGAAACTTGATTTTCAGGGATTGATTATTCTACAAGAGGTTGAAGACTTCTCGTTGCATTTTCTTATCTCTTTGTAATGTAGAATATCATTGTAGTCCCGTAGTTTCTATTTTTTATTGTGAGGAATCAATGTGAGTGGTGGTTTTGTCACGAAATAGCCAAAGGGGGAGATTGTAAGGTTCCCATTTGTTGATTGGCTCATTTTGTGGACAAACCACATGTTGGGGTTCTTTGTAAGGGTAGCTTAGGTGTTGTTGTTATTGCTCAAGCCCTTTGAAGACCTCGTCTTGATAAGCACCGAAGGTAAATTTCTATGTGCTTTGTAAGGTTGATAATTAGTGTTGACATTAATTCCATATCAAAACGTGTTTATCTTGTAATGTTTAGTGGTTAGTAATTGAAGAATTTTGAAGACGAAGGACGTCTCAACCACAATTCATTCAAGAAGCCGGCTTTTAAGAGATTCGGGCATTATTGGTCGACAAAGGTATTAAAGGACCTCTTATCTCTTACAAGGCTAGGCACACACACACACATATCATTCTTGTGTGTTCCTTCATGATTTAATTTCATTTACATATCACTTTCACACACTTGACAAAATATGATCATGCATTCATATTAAGTTGATAAACTTTGTGTTTTGCATTTTCTAGGACTATGTCCGGAAACTAGCATATGTGTGTGTCTTTGTGTTCGTATGTTTCCGTATTTTGTGTTTAGGACTTGATCATGTTCTTATTTAATGCCTTATTGAGTTCCGGTCGTTTCGGTTACTCATTCATAAGGTTTCGAGTCCAAACAAGTTGACTATGCTACTTTTCGTTCTCATTCGTTGAGTTGATTCATCGATGATTTCCGAGATGATTTCTCAACCGTTTTTCAAAGTTGTGTAGTCGTAGTCGTGCGTGAGAGAGTCATGGTTCGTAATCCGGAAACGGATTAGAAATCGGAGTTCGGACGCCCGAGATACGGGCCGAAGAACCGAGGGAGCGCGCGAGAGGACAGCCCAGGCCGTGGGCCACTTGGGCTGGCCGTTGGTGAGGCCGTGGGCCCCACGGCCTGGAGCACTCTCTGCTCCCATGTGGGCCATGCGCCCCCCACGGCCAGGGGGTGACGTGGCACCACATGGTTGGCCGGTTTCCTCCTATTTCTTCCCTCTCTCTCTCCATTTGAAAAAAAGAAGAAGAAAAAGTTGTGTTTTCCCGTAAGGATTTTCTCTCCAGTTTTCAGATTTTCAAAACACCATATCTTCCTCATCTGGAGTCGGATTTGAGTGATTCAAGTTGGAGAGTGTTCGTATTTGAGTCCTCTATCATCTCCTAGTGATTTGGTGGCTGTTTGATCGTGATTTCTAGTGGTTCAACACTGATTTCCGAACCAGCTGCAGAATCCGAGGTAATGGACTTAACTTTGGGATTTCTTTCTTTTTGACCTTCCATTTGCTTGGGGTTTCTTCTTCTATATCTATGTTTATGTTTGGTAAAAGCTATTGAGAAAGATAGCTTGATTATCATTCTAATTGAAACTCAATTTGTGGACTAATGTTGACTAGATTCTATGATTCTAGGTTTTACATATGTTTGTGAGTTGTATTGTGATTAGAATGGCATCTTAGGTTGTTTGGAACTTAATTGAATTAATTTTGTGTTAAATGACCTTGAGATTTGATTTGATCCTTTGATTGATAAAATCTAGGATTTGTGTATTTGTTTGTGATTTAGAGAATATAGGTTTTGATTGATGTAAATCTCAAAACCTTGCTCTATATTTTTGACTAGTATATTGATTGATTTTAATCTCATATATCTAGCATTTAATTGTAAATTGATAGCATCTTGAATTTGTACTTCATGAACATATTGTGATTCAAGTGTTGTTTATGTGAATGAGACTTTGAGTGTATGTGTTAGGTGTTTCACATGCTTAGGTTTCTATTCTCTTATTTTTGCATTTAGACTTGATTACTTGTGATATCACATGTTTAGGTCTACTTGTGCCATAGAATGTATTGATCACATGTTCTATGTTGTATTGATTGTTTGCATCATTTGCATTCACATGATCACACTAGGAAGTCCTTGTAAAAGGCAAGAAGTCTTGGTTAGAGTCGGGGTGACTCGGATAACCAAGCAAGAAGTCTTGGCTAGAGTCGGCATGACTCGGATAGGTAAGCAAGAAGACTTGCCTAGAGTCGGCATGACTCGGATAGGTAAGCAAGGAGTCATGGCTAGAGTCGGGAGGACTTGGATAGTTATGCATGGGAGGCTCCCTAGAGGCAAGAATGCCTTGGATAGGGAGTTGGCTATTGTATTGGTAGGCCTAGGCGTATGGTTAGACATAGACTCCGATAGAGCGGGGTACACGGGAGGTGTATGCACTCTTGAGGAATTTCTAATCTTCCATCGATGTTGGTTTTGTGTGTTGTCCAATATATGGTGGTTTCGCATCATTGAGGGATCTCACACTTTCCAATAGGGTTGGGTAGACTTAGACTTCACTAGGTTGGGTGAGCTAAAGATTGGTCACTTTGTGAATGTTCTATGTTTGCTTTCCAATAATATAGTACCCAATGGTTGTAGTTCAACCCGTAGATGTTTCCTCCTTGGAGGTTTTACCACGTTAAAAAATCTCTTGTGTTAATTCTTCCTATCTCTTCTCTTATATTTTAATTGTATATTTTATTATCTTGATTCATAATATTCACTTGTGATATATTGTGAAACAAGACTTTGTATAGTGTGATTTGTGGATTCATTCTTTTGATCATTTTTTTATCTATGATTCTTTTGTATATTGTAATTTTTGTATAGTGATATTTGATCACTCTTGTAACTCATTGAACATCTATTGAAATACAAGCTTACTTTGTTGTTGTGTTTATTTGTTCTTATACCTCACATAACTAGATGATATACTTAGACCTTGCTCTCATGATTGTATTCTCGATTGTCTATGTATGTCTTCCTTGGCTTATTTTGTTGTGTGTAAGGCTACCTTGAGGGACAAACGAAAGTTTGTTCAAGGGTTTGAAAAAAGGTGTAAAAACCTATTCACCCCCCTCTAGGTATGCTTTAAGCAATTTAACTACGTTTGTATACTTTCAATTGGTATTAGAGCGGGTCTTCGGACGGCACTTGACGAGATCCGGTTTATACTTACGTGTAAATTGCTTAGGTTTTTGTGTCATAGTTGTCCTCCTTTATTTGTTGTGGAAAAGGTTTTTCTTATTTTTCATTGCATTTGTCTACTAACAAATTTGTTGATAAGCTTGAAAGAGTGTTAGTTACAAAAGCAAAGAAGAAGATGTTCTTGTGTTCCAAAGGATGATCGATTTAGACTTGATCACTTACTCAAGCAACATAATGAAGAAATCCACATGGAGTGATGATAACTTTAGTGATGAGGAGAGCTCAAGTGGTGAGTCTTCTATTGAATAAGAGTTGGTGAGCAACTTTGTTGCTTTCATAACCTCTCACTCTATCCTAGAGGATGTTAGTCAAGATTCATTGGACAAGGAGATTGATACAAATCATCAAGTGTGCTTAAGTGATAATCCGTCCTACATTGATCTTTTGGCTAAGGTGAAGTTTCTTGAGGAGAAGTTGAAATTAGCCTTGAGTGAGATTGATGAGAAGGAGGACTTGATCAAGATTCAAGTGGATGAGTTTGTTGCTACAACTCATAGGCTCTTGCGTGAAAAGAATGCTATTGAAAAGAAGCTTTGCGAAGTTGAGGGTATTTTGCTTGAAAAGGATATGATCATCTCTAATATGAACTTAGGTAGCTCAAGTGTAATGGTGGTTGAAGAGAAGCTCATAGAAGCATCACTTCCTACTAGTGAAGCTATCATTGAAGAGAAAGCTCCTAAGAAGAGACGTTCCAAGAAGAAGAACAAATTGAAGAATAAGGTACCCCTTGAAACTCCCATTTGTCCTCCACCACCATCGGAAGGTAAAATCTCTCCTTTTGTTCCCATATTTCATTTTTGCAATACCTTAGGCCATATCAAGCCCAAGTGCTATAAATTCATTGAATATTGCAACTTAGAAAATGCATCTAGGAATAGAGAGATTGGACCTAATTCTATGCATGCTAAAGCTTTTGAATATGGAAAGCATGATAATTTTTCAAAGCATGTTAAGAATGCATATCCTTCAAAATTTGACCATGCATGTGTTGCTAACAATGTTGAGAAAAAGAGTATTAATGATATTATTGTGAATCAAGTTGTGGAAGAACTTTACTCTAGGTTCAACATTATGGTCAAGGAGAATCTTGATGATGTTCGTGTATGTCCACCCAAGACAAAATTTGTCAAGGGTGAGTGCTCTTACCATTAGTGTAAGTTGCACTTGTGAGTTAGCTTTAAGACTAGTGTCGTTGTTAAGTAGCTTAGCTTGTTTGCTTTGTATCTTTGCAACTTGACATGAACTTAGCTATCTCACATTGCTTGTTATGATAGTCAAAATTTGTTGATTAACTTTTGAGAAGTTTTTTTTTTGGAATCTATATGGTAACATTATTGTTAAGGCTTTTAGAGAAAGTCATTTTTTTTTTTTTGAGTTGGATTACATTGTCTTTAGTCTCTTGGAATCGACACACCTATAACTTGTAGTCATGAGGACTTACAAGCCAAGAGGACTCATAAAAAGGGTGAATGCTTTGTATTTGGTGAAAATAGCTTGTGAAGGTATCTCTAATATCATATCGCTTGCTTACTTGATTTTTCATCTATCAACTCATTGTTTGTATCACATTCATGTAGCTTGTCATAATTGAGAACTAATATAGTGTTTATATGGTCCTCTTTGACATTTGCTAGTTTAAGATCTTTTGATGATAAGTGTTCACATTGATCTTATGCATGAAGTGTGTTGTTATTTGTATGATTGTTGAGTGGCTAATTTTTGAATAATGTGAGCTTCATATTCTTTGATAGCTACTCTCTTGAGAAGTAGAGATCTTAAGTAAGTCTCTTTACTTGCTTCTAGATCATGTGCTTTTAAGCCTTTAAATTGGTTTCAAAAATGCAATTTGCTTCTCTTGTATGTTTTGTTAAGTATGTTGAGCTTGATTGATGTTTGCTTTGGATACACCTTGAAGTCCTAAGGACTAGTACATTTAAAAATGACCAATGGTTGGTATCCATTTGCTTCGGCAACATAGAACTCAACGAGCACTCTCATGGAAAGGGCTACACACCTTGGTTGTGAAGCCACCCAATGTAGGAAAGGGCTACGCCATTGTGATGAGTGAAAGCCGCCATGAGGAGTATATGTTTCTTGCTAGAAAAATCAAAGAAGTGTTGAATTGAATCATAAAAAAAAAAATCTTTGATTCAAGCCTAAAAAAAAAAAAAAAGGCTTTTGGAGTATAGTTGAATAATCAAATGAGCTCGGGTTGACAAATAGAAATGGTTTGACGAGCCACATGCACACACACGCTCACATGTTGAAATCTATTCTCTTTATAAGCAAAATTTCGGATGATAACCGGTTTGACCTTTTTATGGAAAGGCCTAAGATGAATAGATGTTGAAATTGTATGCATGCTTGATTATCAAACTACTTCTTTTTATATACTTGAAGCAAAATCTTCACACACTCACGTTTGCTTAATTAGTATTTTTGATACTTTAGCAATTTTTGATGACATATGAGAGTGATTGAAAATCTTGATGTAACTCTCTTAGATATGTGAAGCTTATTTGCAAATCTAATAAAAAATTGCTTGTGATGTGATTGTGTGGTGATTTTTATGAACATTTGTCTATCTTGATTTTAGATGAGGCACTTGTCAAGGGGGAGCATAATATGCTAAATTTTTGTTCTCTTTTATAACATGTTCACATGTTCTTCAAGGTTGTTAATTGTAGGCATTATTCTTATTTTTGATAAATCATGAAGATGCTATGATAAATTCTTATTTGCATGATGATTTATTGAATATAGTGTTTTGCCTTTGTATATGTTTATTGGTTCTTTATTTGTTTCTTTGTTTCCTCTCACTTTGGTTTTTAGTTTGTTTTGTGTAGCAAGATTATGGGAAAAGCAAAGAAGATTGGTGGAAATACTTCTTCAACTCCCATTGCCAAGTCCAAACCTACAATTTCTTCCAAAATTTCCAAAGGTAACAAAGTGGATGAATTGGGAATTTTTGGTTGCAAAAAGCTAATTCAAGAAAGAGGTATTGACTTGGACTCTTGTGTTGGATCCTATGTTTATGATGTGCTTAAGAGTAGAAATTGGATTTCATGGGTGAACATGTTAGGAATCTCTAATGAGACCGTTGTTAGAGAGTTTTATCGTGCTTACAAATCCGGTTCTACTGTGACTAGTGCTACTCTAAGCATAAGGAAAGTTGTCTTTAGAGTTTGTTCTAGGAAGGTTAATGAATTTCTAGAATTGCCCGATGATATTGAATCGGAATTCCTTGATGTTGATGTCTTGGAAAACCTTGATTTAATGGGTAGGACTCTATGTGATGATAGTAATTTTGTGTGGGGGAAACGTGCTTTTATTAAGCAAGGTGAGCTTACCAAAATTAGTGCATTTTGGCATTTATTTGTGTGCTCCAATCTTATTGTTTCTACTAATTCTTCGGAGCTTAATAGAGACAAAATTAGGATTGTTTATGCCTTGGTGACTAACAAACCTATAAACCTTGGTGAATTGCTTGTGGAGCAAATTGAAATTTCGGCTTGTACTAGTCGTTTGGATAAGAAATTGCCATTTCCGGGGTTTATAACTCAATTATGCTTAGCTAAAGGTGTGAGGAATTTGGATAGTGATGTTATGCTTCCTCCCTTAGAGACGTTGTGTGAGAAACGTATGGCATCCATGTCATACAAGGACAAGGGAAAGTCTAATGATGTGCTTAGGCTATTTGGTGATTCTCTTGATTCTAACCATGTCTCTAGCTCACCCGCTCTTCCTAGTTGGGCTTTAAAATTGAGGAAAGAGGTTGAAGAATCTCGTAGGTTGATTGAGGCGTCACAAAGGAAGATTGAAGACCTTAGTGCCAAGCTTGTTGCTCAAGATGAGAGGATCAAAGAGTTGGAAGGAAAATCAACTCCAACAAGGCAATATGTGAGATCCGCACACCGTTCTTCCTTCCTTGGTGGCACAAGTGGCTAGAGAGCTTCATGAGGTATACTTTCTTACTCTTTCCCTTTGGCTTCATATCATGTCAAAAAGGGGGAGAAATATGAGAAACACATGGGAGAATTCTAGCTTACTTAGTCTCATTTTAGTTGTTTTATATGTTTGTATATTTGGTATCTAGCTTGAACTATATGGCATGTAATATTTTTTGTTGTTGAATCTTGGCTTAGAATATTTTGATGGATAGTATGTATTAAGGGGGAGCATACTTGATCCATTTGAACTTATATGTTACTATTTTCTTGCCTAAGATTGGATATTGCCATACTTGTTGTCTCTTGGATATTCTTGTGCTTTCAAGTTCTTTTTAGGTGAAATCAAGAGAAGACCAAGTTGAAGTTCAAGACTAGTTGTGGTTGTTAATTTGTGTCTATATGTGTAACTCATTGTACTCATTGTGACCAAATTTTCTTTGTAATTGTTTTAGTGTTTGTTTAGGGGTTTTGACATGGAATTTGCCAAAGGGGGAGATTGTAAGGTTGATAATTAGTGTTGGCATTAATTCCATATCAAAACGTGTTTATCTTGTAATGTTTAGTGGTTAGTAATTGAAGAATTTTGAAGACGAAGGACGTCTCAACCACAATTCATTCAAGAAGCCGGCTTTTAAGAGATTCGGGCATTATTGGTCTACAAAGGTATTAAAGGACCTCTTATCTCTTACAAGGCTAGGCACACACACACACATATCATTCTTGTGTGTTCCTTCATGATTTAATTTCATTTACATATCACTTTCACACACTTGGCAAAATATGCTCATGCATTCATATTAAGTTGATAAACTTTGTGTTTTGCATTTTCTAGGACTATGTCCGGAAACTAGCATATGTGTGTGTCTTTGTGTTCGTATGTTTCCGTATTTTGTGTTTAGGACTTGAACATGTTCTTATTTAATGCCTTATTGAGTTCCGGTCGTTTCGGTTACTCATTCATAAGGTTTCGAGTCCAAACAAGTTGACTATGCTACTTTTCGTTCTCATTCGTTGAGTTGATTCATCGATGATTTCCGAGATGATTTCTCAACCGTTTTTCAAATTTGTGTAGTCGTAGTCGTGCGTGTGAGAGTCACGGTTTGTAATCCGGAAACGGATTCAAAATCGGAGTTCGGACGCCCGAGATACGGGCCGCAGAACCGAGGGAGCGCGCGAGAGGACAGCCCAGGCCGTGGGCCACTTGGGCTGGCCGTTGGTGAGGCCGTGGGCCCCACGGCCTGGAGCACTCTCTGCTCCCATGTGGGCCATGCGCCCCCCACGGCCAGGGGGTGACGTGGCACCACATGGTTGGCCGGTTTCCTCCTATTTCTTCCCTCTCTCTCTCCATTTGAAAAAAAAAAGAAGAAAAAGTTGTGTTTTCCCGTAAGGATTTTCTCTCCAGTTTTCAGATTTTCAAAACACCATATCTTCCTCATCTGGAGTCGGATTTGAGTGATTCAAGTTGGAGAGTGTTTGTATTTGAGTCCTCTATCATCTCCTAGTGATTTGGTGGCTGTTTGATCGTGATTTCTAGTGGTTCAACACTGATTTCCGAACCAGCTGCAGAATCCGAGGTAATGAACTTAACTTTGGGATTTCTTTCTTTTTGACCTTCCATTTGCTTGGGGTTTCTTCTTCTATATCTATGTTTATGTTTGGTAAAAGCTATTGAGAAAGATAGCTTGATTATCATTCTAATTGAAACTCAATTTGTGGACTAATGTTGACTAGATTCTATGATTCTAGGTTTTACATATGTTTGTGAGTTGTATTGTGATTAGAATGGCATCTTAGGTTGTTTGGAACTTAATTGAATTAATTTTGTGTTAAATGACCTTGAGATTTGATTTGATCCTTTGATTGATAAAATCTAGGATTTGTGTATTTGTTTGTGATTTAGAGAATATAGGTTTTGATTGATGTAAATCTCAAAACCTTGCTCTATATTTTTGACTAGTATATTGATTGATTTTAATCTCATATATCTAGCATTTAATTGTAAATTGATAGCATCTTGAATTTGTACTTCATGAACATATTGTGATTCAAGTGTTGTTTATGTGAATGAGACTTTGAGTGTATGTGTTAGGTGTTTCACATGCTTAGGTTTCTATTCTCTTATTTTTGCATTTAGACTTGATTACTTGTGATATCACATGTTTAGGTCTACTTGTGCCATAGAATGTATTGATCACATGTTCTATGTTGTATTGATTGTTTGCATCATTTGCATTCACATGATCACACTAGGAAGTCCTTGTAAAAGGCAAGAAGTCTTGGTTAGAGTCGGGGTGACTCGGATAACCAAGCAAGAAGTCTTGGCTAGAGTCGGGGTGACTTGGATAGCCAAGCAAGAAGACTTGCCTAGAGTCGGCATGACTTAGATAGGTAAGCAAGGAGTCATGGCTAGAGTCGGGAGGACTCGGATAGTTATGCATGGGAGGCTCCCTAGAGGCAAGAGTGCCTTGGATAGGGAGTTGGCTATTGTATTGGTAGGCCTAGGCGTATGGTTAGACATAGACTCTGATAGAGCGGGGTACACGGGAGGTGTATGCACTCTTGAGGAATTTCTAATCTTCCATCGATGTTGGTTTTGTGTGTTGTCCAATATATGGTGGTTTCGCATCATTGAGGGATCTCATACTTTCCAATAGGGTTGGGTAGACTTAGACTTCACTAGGTTGGGTGAGCTAAAGATTGGTCACTTTGTGAATGTTCTATGTTTGCTTTCCAGTAATATAGTACCCAATGGTTGTAGTTCAACCCGTAGATGTTTCCTCCTT
This sequence comes from Acer yangbiense, assembly GCA_008009225.1. Classification (NCBI taxonomy): domain Eukaryota; kingdom Viridiplantae; phylum Streptophyta; class Magnoliopsida; order Sapindales; family Sapindaceae; genus Acer; species Acer yangbiense. The sequence goes on along the minus strand of CM017762.1, from coordinate 29,709,862 downwards.
GGAGGTTTTACCACGTTAAAAAATCTCTTGTGTTAATTCTTCCTATCTCTTCTCTTATATTTTAATTGTATATTTTATTATCTTGATTCATAATATTCACTTGTGATATATTGTGAAACAAGACTTTGTATAGTGTGATTTGTGGATTCATTCTTTTGATCATTTTTGTGTCTATGATTCTTTTGTATATTGTAATTTTTGTATAGTGATATTTGATCACTCTTGTAACTCATTGAACATCTATTGAAATACAAGCTTACTTTGTTGTTGTGTTTATTTGTTCTTATACCTCACATAACTAGATGATATACTTAGACCTTGCTCTCATGATTGTATTCTCGATTGTCTATGTATGTCTTCCTTGGCTTATTTTGTTGTGTGTAAGGCTACCTTGAGGGACAAACGAAAGTTTGTTCAAGGGTTTGAAAAAAGGTGTAAAAACCTATTCACCCCCCCTCTAGGTATGCTTTAAGCAATTTAACTACGTTTGTATACTTTCATGCTTACTTTTCTTTAAAGAGATTAGTTGCACACACACACTTAACATACATTGCATATGTGTACATTCTCTTCACTTGTCACATTTCACACTTGCACTTATTTGTTATATTTTGTTGTGTGTAATTGTGTCTTGTTGTCTTGTAATTCGTTTCCCGATAGTTTTCGGAAACGTCCGCGCATGCACTAGAATGTGCTTGGTTTAGCACGAGGACCGCCTACGGAGAAAGCCCTTGGCTTATCCTTGGTTTTCACCTTTGTTGGTGATCTGGGTTGTGATCGGCGGCCTGGCTGTCGAATGAAACCAACATTTGCTTCCAGTAGTGTATGGAGCAATTCTACGGTTACGATCGGTGGTCAAGACCGCCTTTCGAAACCGCCGTTCAAGACCTAATTGATTTTATCTCTTGGTCTAATTCGGTGGTTGAATCGGCGGTCACGAAACCACAGAATGAAACCGCCGTTCATACCTGATTGATTTTTTTATCTCAGGTTTGATTCGACGGTTAGATCGGCAGTCACAAAACCACCAAATGAAACCGCCGTTGGTCCCCTGTTCCTCTCGGGTCCAATTCGGCGGTTATGATCTGCGGCCTGGCCACCGATTGAAACCGCCGATCGGTGCGTTTCAGGGGTAAACTTGTCTTTTCACATGCTTTGTTTTTCATGCCTATAAATACATCACTTTCTCTTGTTCTGAATGTAACTCTTTAATCATCAAGAACCCTACTTTCAAAAGAGAGATTTTTAAGAGAGAAAGCAACCAAGTTTGCTCATTAAACACTCAAACCAAAATCCATTTGCATCAAAGTTCATCTAGCATTCTCTAGCATATCTAAGATGCTTGCTTGCATGGGTCTTTCATCATCACACTTGCTTTGGTAAGTTTTTCACTATTATCATACATAATTAGTGTTTAATTTATTACGGCATCTCTTTTATTACTTGATTGTTCTTAGATTAAATTCTAATATTCAAGATAGAGATTGTTGTGTTGATTTGATTGAGTGTTGTTTTTATGATAGATATCTAGGTTTCTATAATCTATGATTATCTAAGCTAATTAACATGTCATTTAGCTTTAATATCTAGGATTGTCTTTAATTGCAAATTCATCATCTTAGATAAGCATATAGGGTTTCCCTTACTCTATGTTGCATTTGAATATTCATATATTCACTTAGGGTGTTAATCTCTTTTTAGAGAATTAAGTATTATGTTGTGACCGGGATTAGGTTGCTTAATTCGCAAGCAATCGAACTAGGTTCGCTTATACTGGGATTAGGTAGGTGTGTGATTACTTCCGGGATTAGGTTGTAATCGTTTTACACATTTAGTGGATTCGAGGTTCGAGTGTGGCTTACTTACTAGCCCGTGGTTTTTCCCGTGAGGGTTTCCACGTAAAAATCAAGTGTTATTTAATTTCGGCATTTTATACTTGATTTATTGCTTTATCTATTTAGGGGTAATTTCATAATTTTGACTAAACACGAAAAATTGGGTAATAAGCTTAAAATATATTCACACCCCCCCCCAGATAGTTTTATACACACCGTGCTATAATTTGTTTCAGAGTCAAATAATGTAAATCTAATAGTCCACTTGTAACGCACTGATGATGAAGTTATATCAGTACGCACTAACTTGAACATTTATGTATATATATATATATAATTTCAAATGAGGACGTCCTGATATAACTTCATGAAGATATTGAATGTGAGCCACTAGTTTTACATACTTTAACTCAAGTGTGTATGCACTTGTCAAACTAGTGGCTCACATTCAATATTCTCATGAAGTATTAGGATGTCCGCATGAGAACGGGACTATATATATATATGTGTGTGTGTGTGTGTGTGTGTGTGTGTGTGTGTGTTCAGGTCAGTGCACACTTATGTAAATATATAACGACATTGAATGTGAGCCACTCATTTTCCATGCTTTGACTTAGTGTGTATGCACTTATCAAAACTTCTCCATAATGAGTGGCTCACATTCAATGTCCTTATATTTTTTACATCAGTACGCACTGATATGAACGGGACCGAATATATATATATATATATATATATATTAACACAAATTACAAAAAAATAATCTATTAAAACAGCTGGTAGGATTCTTACCAACCACATTGGTGGCAGTGGTTCAAGTCCCACTGCCATCATTTTCATTTTCATTCATTTCTCAAGTTTTCATCTTTAATTAAAATAAACCAATTCGCTTTCTCTTTTCTAACCTCTTAACTTAACTACCCTCAATTTATGGTTACTTAATTTAGATTAATTTTATATTAAATTATTTATTATTATTTTGAACTTTTATTATTTCTAATAGTTTTAGTTTGATATACCTAATACATCCCATCAATAAACCCTAAAATCTCAAATTTTAATTTATTATATTAAAATAGTCCATCTATTATTATGATTCATTTTATTTTATCCTTAATATTTTTCTTTATTTTATAGTTTTAATTTATTTAGAATAAATAAATCTATAATTTACCAATAATTAGAAGAATAAAAAAAATTCAAAAACATGTCTAGTAATACTTATTAATCAATTCTTTTGTATAAATTTAAAGTGAATTCATTATAAATACAAACAAAATTCCTTATTATAAAATTAGAGTGTAATTTATTTTGTGTTTTTTTGTTATTATTTATTTATTAATATTGTGTTTCTTGTTTTTATTTCTTTTTAAATGTAAGATTATTTAATTCATCTTGAATAAACGTTCCTTTGTTTTATTTTATACCCTAAACTTTGTTATACCATCAATTTTTCTTTATATAAAAAACTCATTTTTCTCAACAAAAAAAAAAAAAAAAAAAAAATGCACTTGTCAAAACTTCTCCATAATGAGTGGCTCACATTCAATATCCTAATAAAATTATATTATGACTTCCTGACCAGATCGGGACTATATATATATAAACAGTCTTTCTATTATCAGTTCAAACTGATATAAAATATATCAGTTCCTTACATATGGACCATTGGATTTAAATGATACTTTGACAAGTGCATGCAGTCAAATCAAAGTATTTAAATCTAATGGCCCACAAGTAAGGAACTGATATATCTTTTGTCAATTCGAACTGACTATAGAAAAATTATATATATAAAAGTAATTGATTTTGCACAAACAAACATATAAAAACCCCGCACAAGATAATTAAGTAATATATACGTGTGTGAGTGATACTCATGGTTGGCATATTTCTTCCGCTCCTAAGTTCCTAACACAACAAGGTATCAATGGAAGGTGAGATGAGGAACTTGATCATAGTATGGCTTTCAGCTTTTGCATCTCTTAGCTACTGCTATATCATCGATAAGATCACCCCAAAAGCACTTTCAATAAGGCTCTTTGCAATCCTCCCAACAATCTGTCTCCTTCTCATCCTCCCTCTCAATCTCCACTCCATCATTGTCTCAGGCTTCACCATTTTCTTCCTTGTTTGTCTCACCAACCTCAAACTTCTTCTATTTGCTTTCGATAAAGGTCCTTTATCGTCCCACCACCCACCCCTCAATTTTCCACATTTCATCGCCATCGCTTGTTTTCCTATCAAGATCATTCAACAAAAGAGCATCAAAAATGGCCAAAAATCATCACCTAACTTTGCCTCACAATTTCTTCTTCTTATTGCAATTTTACCTATTTACATTAACAAAGAAAATGTTCACCAAAATGTCATATTGTTTCTTTATTGCATCTATGTGTATATAATCCTCGACTTGTACTTACACATGGTTCGAGACATGGTTAAGTTCTTGATAGGCGTTGAACTCGAGCCAAATTTCAATAAACCATACTTGTCTACTTCACTGCAAGATTTCTGGGGCCATAGATGGAATGTCATGGTTTCAGATATCCTACGCTCAGCAGCGTACAACCCGATGAGATCCATTTCTAGCCGTCTGATCGGGGAGAAGTGGGCCAAATATCCAGCAATTCTCGCAACGTTTTTTGTGTCTGGTTTGATGCATGAGCTGCAATTGTATTACTATGGAAGAGAGAAGCCTAGGTGGGATGTCATGTGCTTCTTTCTCTTGCATGGGATATGTGTGAATATTGAAATTGCTTTGAAAAGCAATTTCAAAGGCAAGTGGCGGCAGGGGTTGCCTAGAATGGTGGCAGCGCCGCTGGTGGTCGTTTTCACGCTGGTGACAGCTTCCTGGCTGTTTATACCAGGGATGTTACGTAATGGTGTTGATGTTAAGGTACGAAATGAGATTATTGGTTTCAAAGAATACGTTGAAGGATATTTCAAGGCACTTTATCTTTGTTTCCAACAACTGTGGTAAGACTTTGCTTCAATTTATGTCCATCATTGTCTTAATTAATACGGTTAATATTTAAGAGTTGAAAAAAAAAAAAGAAGTATTTGAATGTAATTTCGTTGTTATTTTTAGATTGGATTCCATAGGGTCAAATCCACTCTTTAATACATTTCATTAGTGGTTAATTTGCTACAATTGTAAATTCTAAATAATAATTCTTTATTAATTTGATCTTATCAAAGTGCAGTGTCATAGCACTTTAGACAACACAATAAACAACAATGAATTTTATCTTCATGATCAAATTAGTTTTGTTATCAACAATGTATATACTTGTTAATTATAAGAGTTTTCTTATTGATGGAGACTGAATTTAATAAAGTTAGTGCAAACTTTTATAATTATTTTAATAAAAGTAAATATTGACTAGTAAGGCTATGTTTGGTAGGGAGGAAAATGGAGAGGAAAGAAATGGGTGGAGGGAAAAGGGAGGAGAAAATGGAGAAGTGTGTGTTTGGTATGGAGAGATGGGAATAGTGGAAGGAAAAATGTGTGTGTGGGACCCACCATTTTGTTTCCTCCCAAAAGTGGGAGTAAAAGGGAGGAAAAGAAGCGGTTGCTTTTTGGGGGACTTAAATTACAATTTTATCCTTTTTTTTTAATATATAAAATATAATGTAAGGTTAAAATAGTAAAAGTGATAAAAAGATCATTTCTTTCCTTCCTGTTTACCAAACAGCTCGAGAGAAAATCATTTTCCTTTCTTTCCCTCATGTTTTCTATCCCTCCAAATCTTTCCATCCTTCCTATTTTCTTTCCTCCCTACCAAACATAGCCTTATGTAAATGAATCTTGCTAATGGCTAATAGCTGAAACAAACTAAGAAGAAAATGTAGGAAACTCGATTTGGAAATTATATAACAAAAACTAATTATAAAGAAATGGATCTTAATTAACTAGGAGAATTTTACAAGATTGATCATAGTTTAAGAGAACTTAATCGAGAGAGGATCTTAATGTATGTAGCCACATTCGTTCTCGCCACTCCTCCAAATCAATAGAACATGGGGCAGAATTTCACCAAAGTCCTATCTTTTTTGCGATTTATCACCTTTATAAATGACTTTGTGTTTTTATCACTTTAGTCCTAACTTTTTTCAAAATCCATCACTTTGATCCTTTGACCAAACATTTAACGGTCAACTATAACTGATTGTGTTAAAGTACAATTTTACCCTTTTTACTATTTACTAATTTACTTTAATTAAAATGACATTTTTACCCTGATTTTTTGTAATTAAAAACTTTAGCATTTATATACCATCATTACACAATATTATTTACTATTTTATCTTCACACTTTAAAATTTTACAACTTTATAATTAAATTAATTGTCCAAAATGCCATTATTAAATAAAATTATTTACATTTTTACCATTAAATATTTTATTTTAAAAAATCATTACTCAGACTTTACAATTGAGGAAGGGTTAGAATTTTTTTTTCCAATATAATGCCCTGGTTAGGTGCTTTTAAACATGGATTCATGAAGATGGAAGCAACTGTGAAAAATACATGTAATCCAATGCATGTTTCGAAATATTCCTAAAATCTGTAAAATATTCGTAAACATTCTTATCATTGTCTCCACAAGCTGTCATCGGCAAAATTACAAGCATAGACAACACATTATAACTTGTCTTTGGTACTAAAAAAAATAACAAACTACTCTATAACATTGTTTTCAAAATTTGTCATCGAATAAATTTACAGGAATCAGACAGTAAAAAACTATCTTTTGTACTCCAAAAAAGATTCCAACTTCCATTTGTACTAGAGTGTTCTTTTCCCTGTCCAAAAAAAAAAAAAGAAAAAAAAAAGATTAGTTATTGAATACAAATACCACAGAAATTAACTTTAGTGAATAAATACAAACAATGCGTAAAAGCGTTGATTCATTACCTTGTTTTTAGTTTTAGACTTCTTTTTTGTCACTGGAAATGGTTGTTTACATGTCCTTGAATTATGGCCCATGGCACCATAAGATATGCAACGTTTAGTGAAACACTTGGAAGGTGCAAGACCCTCATCAGCTGCTCTTTTTCTAGACTTCTTTGGCCTTCCAACAGAATTACGTTTCTTTGGTGGATCCGGTGGAGCACCCTCTACATCAGGCCACTAACCGGGCGGTCGTTGATGCTCGTCGAGAAAAGATATTTCTATTCTAATCACCTCGCAAATGCACGAGTCAAAGGACAAGTATAGCAAGTAAGTAAGGGTTGTTCCCACAGAGAGATGGAATCCGTTAATTGTATCTAGCTCTAGAGTTTATGAAAGCAATGTAAATGGATGTGATGTGTGTGTGTGTGGAGATGCAAACTAACTAACTAAAGATAGCAATGTAGCCGGGTGCTTGCCTTTCTAATTAGTCTACTCCTAATTACGTTATTCTTCTCCTAAAGGCAAGACACCCTAGCTACGAAAATAATGGCGGCTTGGAGATAAGCAAGATGTGAGACACACATGGGAAATCAGATTACCAAACACAATATGCAAATCATGTGGATTGTTTATCATGTGAATTACCAATTAATTCAGTAAAGGGTTCGTTCTCTTGATTAGGGATTTACCGAAATCAAATCATCACTCTCCAAGTCGGAAGAGTAATTGTGTCTTTGGTCTAGACCCATTAAGCACAAGAACATATGGACCAAAGCTATGGTGGCAAAGTTATGCACACACAAGCTATTCCCATTCAATTGAGCTAATAGCCAAGCTCATACCCGAAATGGTAATTCGAGCACAAACTCAACTCTCAATCACCTCTAATCATTCCAAACATAGCATGTTAAGTCTTCTAAAATGAGATATTTGATTACAACTACTCCTATATTATTAGTTAATCTACTCCTAATCTCATTTATATATACATATCAATATACAACTCTTCATAGACATGAATATCACAATAAAAGATTTCAATCATAGACATATCATGAATGGAACAATACCAAATCAAATCAAATAACAATACAAACATATATTAACATAAGTGTTGGTTACAAGTATTCTCACAAGTGTTACACATCAAATAGAAATACAAAAAGATGAGAAGTAAGAGATCACCCTTGAAGACAAGTCCTCCAAAAGCTCTCCCTATCTAATGAACATCTATGGCTTGACACACAAGCCCTCCTATCTCTGCATATCTAATCGAGGAAGAGGAAAATCCCCCATGGAAGCTTGGACTTGCTCTCTCTCTTTTGTGGTGTAAGAGCTAAGCTTTAGGTGTTTTGTTTGGTTGGTCACACTTAGAAAGAGAGGCAAAATGGTGCATATATAAGTTGGGCAAGTATTGGGCATGAATGGGGTGTGAAAAGACCAAAATACCCCTAAGAAATATCATCATTTCAGCTCTAGCGGGGGCCTGGCGACTTTAGCCCGCGGTGGTATTCCCACGTGGGTTCCCATAGGTTTGTTTCTTCTGTCCCACGGTTTTGTTCCTGCGGAGGTATTCCCGCGTGGGATTCCCACGGGTTCTTTCCAGCTGATCAGAAGGCTTGAACTCGCTGGTCTTCTCTACAGCTTCATGCTCCCCTATTCCCGCAAGTTCATTCTCGCGGAGGTATTCCTGCGTGGGTTTTCCACCGTGGGTCTTCTATTCCGCGGCTTCATATGGCCTGGTTCACGGGTTCATTCCCGCGGAACAAACCAGCGGGGGTCTTCTTCATACATATTTGCCCTATTTTGCCTACATTCAGTACAAACACCTTCTATGTGAGATATTTAACTGCACATAGCTAAAACACACATTATATACACATAAGTGCTCGGAAACGAACACAAAAGATAGGAAAATGAAGCGCTAAATGTGAACATTTGGAGCGTGATCAGCCACATTATTGGATCAGGTATTGGATTAATGTTGCCACTGTAAGTCAACTTGAATACTTCCTTTGAATAATACCAATTAGTATATTCATGTGTGGAATGCCCTTGATAGTCAATCACAGCCATTGCATGGGCACAAGGTAATCCACTAATTTGCCATACACCACAATCACATGACATTTCAGAAAGCTTAACAAGACATCTTTGTCCATACGAGTCATATGTCTCCTAGTATTGTCCTCTTCCATGGTACACTATTAGATTCCTACCATCATTTTCAGCTTTATTCAACCTTTTCCTTGCTATTGGTGTGATAGTGTCACTCAATTTCTCTCCTTTAACCGATTTCTCACTAAATCTCACCATGAATTTCTTCCTAATTATCTCCATCAATGTCAAGATAGACTTGTCTTTGTCATCTTTGATCCAGCTATTAAAACACTCGGATATGTTGTCAGTGACATGATCCGATTTGATACGAGTATCAACACGATGCCTTGCCCACCTATCTATAGGAATGTTCATCAGCCATTGGTATGCTTCTACCGAGACTCCCTTAATTCTTTCCATGACTTGCTTGAACCCAACCTAATTTCCTTCCTTAGTAGCCTTCCAAAGCATTCGATTAATATCTAGACTATAAAACTTTGAGTTAGCATTAAAGTTTTCTGAAATGTGCTTAAGATAATATCTATTGCCTGCTTTAGGCCATTCATTTTTAATAGCTTTCAACACTCCCTTTTGACGGTCACTCATGATACATAAAGGCCTGTCATTGTTTCATTTTAATGCTCAGTGAAGCAATTCCAAAAACCAACTCCAACTGTTTGTATTTTCAGACTCAAATACACAATAGGCTAGCGAAAATATCCCACCATCAGCATCTATTGCAATGGCAGATAGTAACACACCTCCAAATTCACTTGACAAGTGACAACCATCTAAGCCTATCAAAGGTCTACAACCTTTTAAAAACCCAATTTGCATTGCATGGAAGCTCAAGACAAACCTCTCAAACATTGGATTCACACGTACTTTTGCCATACTTCGAGGATTTATCTTCACCAATATATTTCCATATTTTCTAATTTGTGCAAATGAAACTTTATGGTCAGCATTTAAGTCTTCAACACCATTTTCTTAGCCCTTTATATACTTTGTGAATTGCACTTTACCCTATATTGTTCTAGCAAGTCATTTTTCAAAATTTTGGCTGATACGGATAGGTTTGAATTAACAGTGTTACTAATGACACTAGCTATCCATGGAGCAATAGGTTCATTATAACTTTTCCCCCTTCTACATTGTGTATGGTCCCCACTAATACTCCTGATCATAAAAGTCCTCCTATCAGTCAAAGTAGAAACATGTGTAAGTTTCTTAAGTTTGATTGGCTTATTTCATGGACAAACCACTATTGGGGTTTGTTGTAAGGGTAGCTTAGGCGCATAATTGTTGGTGATCAAGCACAACAAAGGCCCTCTCAAGACCTCAAGATGATAAGTACTTCAAAGGTAAGACACTTGTGTTTACTTGCATTGAAGAGACTCAGTTGCACACACACACACACAACTCATGCATATCTATACTTCTTGTATGTTGTGTGTTTTATGTATGTGCATTCATGTTACTAAAAACTCTTCATGCATGTTTTAATTGATTGCATCTTGATTGATAATTGCCATGTCATTTTAGGCATTAGAATGCATTCTTTTCACACTTTACACTTGCACATCTTTGATGGTTTGTGTTGTGTTGTTAGTGTGTCGTGTAATTCGTTTCTTGAAGATTGTTTGGAAATGTCCACGCTTGCATGTTGGTATGCTTGGTTCAGCGTGAAGATCACCTTCAGAGAATGCTCTTGGCTTCTCCTTTGGTTTCACCATAATTGGTGAAACGGCGGTTTGATCGACGGCCATAACCGTCGAATGGAACCACCGTTTGATTCTAGTAGGTTCTGGAATGCTTTCTGCGGTTATGATCGTTGGTACCGACCGTCGATTGAAACCGTCGTTTAGACCTGATTGATTTTAAATCTCTCGGTCTCAAATCGACGGTTGGGATCGGCGGCCATGAAACTACCGAATGAAACCACCATTGATACCTGACGCTCTCGGGTTTAATTCGATGGTTGTGATCCGCGGTTGGTGGCCGTCGAATGAAACCGCCGATCGGTGCATTTCAAGGGCAAACTTGTCTTTTCACCTAGCATTTTCTTACTCTCTATAAATATACCATTATCTCATTCTCTTATTCTCAACTCTTCATATCAATAAACCTAAAAGAGACATTGAGAGGTACTTGAGAGAAAAGGCACAAAGATTGCTCATTTAATTCTCTAAACTCATTTCCATATGCATATGCATCAGACATCATATAAACATCATCTAGGATCACCTAGGATGTATCTATGCATGGGTCTTCTTCAACACACTTGACTTGGTAAGTTAAACACCATCTATTCATTTTTGTGTTCTTTCTTAGCAAGAAATCTCATTTATTACTTGTATTCATTTAGATTATATTCTATCTACAAGATTGAGATTATGTGTTGATTGATTGAGTAGTTTTATGATAGCTAGGTTTTCAAGTTTATATAACTTCTAGCTAATTTATCACATTAATTGATTGAGATTGTTTGTGATAGCTATTGTATCTAGGATTGGTTATCATTTACATAGTTAAGTTGTATGCCATGACATATAGCAATATTGATATCTAGGATTGTTATTATTGACATCTTGAAATCCTAGATAAGCACTTAGTGTAACCTAGCATTATTTGCATCTTGAATATCATTATATTCACATAAGTTATTGATCTCTTTAGTGAGAATTAAGTCTTGTGGCTAAGTTGCTTAGTGCGTAAGAAAGTGGGTCTAGGTTCGCTATTAAAGGCCCGTAGGGTAGTAGTGGTGGGTTAGTGACCGAGAATGATTGAGGATAACCTAAGTTGTAAACATCATTACAAATAGTGGATTCGAGGATCGTGTATGGATAGCATAATAGCTCGTGGTTTTTCCTTGTTGAAGGTTTCCACGTAAAAAATCAAGTGTTCTTTAATTTCTGCATTTTATACTTGATTTTATTGTTTGTTGAATTTGGTTATTTTTGTAATATTGACTAATCCGAAAAATTTGGTAATAATCGGATTAACAACTCATTCACCCCCCTCTAGGTTGTTTTAGATGCACACATAATATTTGTTTCAACATGTATTCACCAATCACATGCATCATTGAAACACTCGTAAATGAACCTACAAATATCATTTTTCACCCTCTTTAGTTGAAAGCCTTGTTGAATAGCATATCGTCTCACAACATCCTTAACCATTTAGCATTGCGAAAGACTTAGCCCTCTCTAAGAGAAATGGACCCATTTGGATTAGGCTTCCATTCATGTTGAATACAATAACAAACCATTTTAGTTACACCATTCTCTTCATCGGATGAATGATAACCACCAATTTCACCACCATGAGGATCAACTGTCTCAACATCATTTACATCTTCTGCATCTCCAATGCTATCCACCAAACTCACATTGGAATCATCACATGTGTTCGACTTAGGATGGTATTCAAAGTCAGGTTCAATATCAAAGTTAGACACCACAAGACTTCTTTGGGTTATGTTTAGCTAGGTTTGTGTTTGAGCTGGGGTTTTCGGTGTTTATGTTGGGGACTTCAGTGTTTTGAGTGTTTTGTATGCTAGAAAAGTTTGGGTTAGTACTGACATAACATCATTCCTCTCTATTGTTGGCGTTGGTGAAAAATGGAAGTATTTTCCTAACACAATACATATAATTAACATTTTTAGACTCAAATATACATAAAACCAAAGAAACAAATGTAATAACAGATCAAAGAACATGCAAAAATACAATGCAAATAAACAATAAAAGTATAAAACCCCAATAATGAAATGCCAAAAACATAAAAACCAAAGAAACAAATGTAAATAAAATCCAAAGAAAAATCCAATAAATCAAATGCAAATAAACAATAAAAACCCAATAAAGAAACAAATATAAATAAAAATCCTAAAAAACCATAAATAATCTAAGAAAATAAAAAAATATATATGTTGTTAGTTTGAAAACCAAACCCAAATACCAACAAGCAAACACAACACAAATCCATGAAAAACCCAAGAAAAACAAAAAATAACAGAATTTTTTTATCATGCAAACACAATTTAAAAAAACCCATGAAGTACATAACAACGAACCTGATTGAAGGAGGACAATATTCTATTGGTTTGGGAAGAAGACAAAGAGTTGTTGAGTGTTGAGTGTTGAGTGTTGAGTCTGTTGACTAGCTTAATGTTAGGACTATGCTCAATAGCAAGAGTGTAATAATGTTTTGACAATCTTTTCATATTAATAAAGTGATTTTTGGTTTAACAAATCTTATAGCATTTATAGTTTAATTATTATAATTGTCAAAAGGTAAATAATCATAACGTCAAAAGACTATGAGAAAAGAAGAGTTGTTCGTACATCTGGATATGTATGAGGTAGACACAATTATTTAGTTAGTCTTGAATAATGTTCACAACTTAAGATAAAGGTTGGGCACCCTTATCTTGTTAAAGTTGTAGATTCTTTTGCTAGCATTTGAGTGGGATCAAATGTGTTATGATGAGTCTAAAATCATCAAAGTGTCTTTGAGTAAAAGAATCTAGTACACTAGGTGCATTGAATAAGATCACAATGAAATACTTTATCTAGAACCCGTCAGTGGATAAAAGTTTTCATTATTAGGACAATCGGAGAATCTATCTTAATCCTGAGATAAATGATGGACTTATGGTTACAAGTGTTTTCATTTGAGCTATCAATGAGTACGATTATATAGCATAGTCTATCCTCGATAGTTTGGTGGTATTCATTTGCTAATCGATAGAGGATTTCATTTATAGATATGGACATCGTGGCTCCATTTATTAAATGAGAGTATAATATCATCATATGGATGTTTTGAGGTATTGAATATTAAATCTTAATGTTAAGTTTTCGATAGTGTTTATTGAAACATGGCTTCTGGATAAGTCAAAATATCCAAGTTTAAAATATGGTCATATGAGTAAATATGGTAACTTAGAGAGCTATAGGCGGTCTATAAGCTCTTGGCGATTACTGATATTCTTCATGAGGATACACTATCTCCAATAAGATTGTCGAGGGTACGAATGAGAAATATTTACTTATTCTATCTTTATTTAAGAGTGCAATTTTAGTTCTTCCGTGGAATGAACTAAAATTAATAGATCGAACCTAAGTGAATCATTTGTTGATTGTGATTGGGTTATATCTATTGAAGCTTAAATTTAGATAGCCCACCAAGATCCCCAATCCACACAGACTTGCATGGATCACTTGATATATTCTACCGGACTAATTATGGGTCCAACTAGAATTGTATTAAGGCATGTTGACTTGTTTCTTTTAGAAAGAATGGGTCTGGTTCACATGTGCTTTTTATTAAGGTCCAATGGATTTAATAAAATGGAAAAATAATATATGGCCTATGATATGGACTTGGGCAGCAAGGCTAGTAAATAAGCCTATTATATTATATTATTTTATTATTTTATTAAATGGAAATTAATTAATTATTTAATTAATTATTTAATTAAAAGTCAAAATCTTTTTCTAACTAGGAAATATGTTTCTTAGTGTTATATTATTGTTGGTAGTATAATAAGAATCAAATACTTTATTTGATAAGTAGATAAATAAAAGGAATTTATTTATCTAGTCAACTTAGGAAGTTTTTGATATAGTCATAATTGGATAAATGCACTATAAAGTTATATTAGGGTTTGGACTCTAAAGTTGATAGGAAATTTGGTGAAACACAAATCCTCTTTTAGGGAGGATTTTGGCTATATGGATGAATCCTCTTTAGGAGAGGATTTCAGCCAACCCTATTTTATCTATGGGGGATTTTGGCCAGCCCTATTCTTTTTAGAGGAAGGATTTCGGTCACCTATATATACCTATCTATAGAATTCGGCCAGCTCTAGTGATTTTAATGAGAGTTATTTTTATTTAGCTTGAAAAATAAAATCCAACTCTAAGAAATAGTGTGTAGAATTCGGTCAAGAGGAAAAGTGAGAAGAAACATTTTATTTCGATAGTGCCCTAGTAAGCTTTTACATCAAAAGGCTTTGTGCACAACTTCGAATAAAGTTCATGAGAGTTTTAATCAAAAGATTGAGAATTCAAAAGTGATCGAACGTTCTTCATTTTCTCTTGGAAATTTATTGTGACTAACACTTAAGTCTAGAGAGAGAGAGAGAGAGAGAGAGAGGGGTCCAGTGTTTTGTTTTGTTTTGTTTTTCCTTTTTACATGTGATATATTCTTTTTAATTGGGGTCCAGCTTGAAAGAGAGAGAGCTGGTGCGTGACACCTTTATTTTTTTTTAATAAATATGCAATAGGACTGAAAAACCCCTATGACCGTTATCTTTAAATAACCATAAACTAACGGAAGGTACAAAGTGATGGATTTTGAAAAAAGATGGGACTAAAGTGATGAAAATGCAAAGATATTTATAAATGTGACAGATCGCAAAAAAGATGGGACTTTGGTGAAATTCTGCCTAGAACATCGCCAACAAAATTGCCACAATGCATGTAGATGGATGAGTGCACCGTATTCCAACTCTTGACCCGACCCAGATTGTTCAACCCGGATTTTATAATGATTATACAGAATTCAGGGCAAACCTTGGGCCGGGCTCCTTTTTAAAAAAAAAATTTGAAAAGTTTAAAATATATATATATAATTCATATCTTTCCTATTTTAAATAGAAAACATGTAGGAGTGGGTTGCACAGTATTTATAAAACATTGTTGAAGACTTTTTTCAACCATCAATTCATCACAACTCATGAGGCAACATGCTTTCCCATAAACTGTCCCACGTTTCCCTGTCTCGTCCCACGTACCAAACGCACCCTTATAAAACATTGTTGAAGACTTTTTTCAACCATCAATTTATCACAACTCACGAGGCAACATGCTTTCCCAAATTTACTTAAATTTGGTTGAAAAATACGAGCACGGTGAAATTGCCAAAAGCTAACCTAGAATGAGGGATGGGAATAGGTTTTAAACCTCTTTTCAATCCCTTGAAACAAACATAAGTTTGTCCCTCAAGATAGCTTGTATCACATTACATTAATCCTGAAAGCATATAGACTATTGAAATCATATTCTATAAAGTATATCAATCAAAGTTTATAACTTGCAAGTGAAGATATCTTACTAAAACATAAATCAATTCAATCTTGTATATATATTAATCTCCAATATTCACAAATACAAGTGTATGAATAACTATATACAATTATATCAACTATTAACAAATACAAGAGATATGTACAAATTAATCTAGATAGTATGTTTGCTTCTCTTTCCTTACAACAATATTGTTTGCAAGAAAATGTAGATTTGATGATCAAAACATGATATAACAATCACATAAACACAAATATAACAGAGTAAGGGATAGAGACATTTAACACTTCATTTTTACGTGGTAAACTTCCGAAGAGGAATTGAACCATTTAACCACCTCCAAGCAACACCATCTTTCACTAGTTGGATAAAAGTACACCATCAAAGCAACCAATCCGCATGATTGTTTACTTCTTATTGAATATCCTTTCTATCCTACCCACGGGCCTTTTACTAGTGAAAAACTTGATGGCACTCAACTTAAAAGCCGCATGCCTCTAATTGAGATCTCCATGCTCAACCTACGGATCCGTAAAATCCTAGTCGAGACTACCTTACTCAAGCTAGAACCGTATGTTCCAACAAGAGACTTTATGCCTATGCAAGGCTTTCTACCGTGATCAAATGTATGATAATGCAAACATATGCAATATAGAATATATGATCAAGATATCCTATTAAAACTAGAAATAAACTTTATGTACACAATGTATGTTTTTCTAGTTTATAATTCAAACAAATGACATCACACAAAACGATGCAAATCACATATGAAATGTATAGATTAGGTACACTTCATAAAGAACTAGAAATAAACATGAAAGTTCATTGAAACAAATTAACGGTGTATTCTAAATATATCTAGGGGAGGGGGTGAGTAGATTTTATCCAATTTTATCCAATTTTCGTTAATAGCCAAGTTGACAAAAATGCCCCTTTCTAGTCACAATAATATAACAAGTGTAATATGTGCAGAATATTAAATAACACTTGATATTTACGTGGAAACCCACACGGGAAAAACCACGGGCTAATAAATGAGCCACACTCGAACCTCAAATTCACTAAATGTGTAAAACGATTACAACCTAATCCCGGTATATAATCACCTACCTACCTAATCTCGGTATAAGTGGACCTAGTCCAATTGCTTGTGAATTAAGCAACCTAATCCCCGTCACAACACAAGACTTAATTCTCTAAGAAGAGATAATAAAACCTATGTGAATATGTGAGATATTCAAAATGCAATTTAGAGCTAGGTAACCCAATATACTTATCTAGGATGATGATTTTGCAATTAATTCAATCCTAGATATTAAAAGCTAGATGATATGTCAAATAGCTTAGCTAAACTTAGATTAAATAAACCTAGATAGCTATCACAAAACAACACTCAATCATGTCAACACAACAATCTCTATTTGAATATTAAATGTTAATCTAAGAACATGCAAATAATAAAATAGATGCCTTAATAAATAAAACACTAATTATATATGATAATAGTGAAGAACTTACCAAAGCAAGTGAGTTGATGAAAGACCTATTGTAAGGTTCATGATTTGTATTGGCTTGATTCCATTGCAAAACACTCTATATATGTATTAGTTGTTGCTTAGGATATTCTTTGAAGAAAGGAAGCTTAAAAAATGAAGAGCAACGTCTAGTGCAAAAGTCGTCTTCAAGAGGTGAAAAAGCGTCAAAGGTATATCTTGACTTCCATCCTCTTGCAAGGCGTTAGAGCACACACGCACAATTCATACATGTGTCCCCCTGCATCGTGGTTCAAACATTTGGTATAACACATTCACACATCTCATAGTATGCTCATGCATTGATCTTGTATAGACAAACATTGTGGAATTGCATGCTTTGTGACTATCTCTTTGATATGGCATGCTTGTGTGAATATGTGTTTATTTGTTTGTGTATTTTGTGCTTAGGACTTGAACATGTTCTTATTTAATGCCTTAGTGAGTTCCGGTCGTTTCGGTTACTCATTCATAAGGTTTCGAGTCCAAACAATGTGACTATGCTACTTTTCGTTCTCATTCGTTGAGTTGACTTCATCGTCATTTTCTGAGATGATTTCTCAACCATTTTTCAAATTTTTGTAGTCGTAGTCATGCGTGAGGGAGTCACGATTCGTAATCCAAAAACGGATTCAAAATCAGAGTTTGGATGCCCAAGATATGGCTGAAGAACCAGAGAGTGCGCGAGAGTGGTGTGGGAGGCCGTGAGCCACCTTGCCCACGCCGTGAGGGAGGCCATGAGGCTCACGGCTAGAGGGGCTCTCTACCCCCGTGAGCCTCACGCGCCCCCCCCCCCCCCCACCCCATGGGAGGGTGATGTGCTCATGTTGATTGGCTCCTGAAATCCTTCTCTCTCCTCCTTTTAAACTCTCCTCCTTCCCTCCACACTTGTTGAAGATCTTGAAGAACACTTTCAAAATTTCTGCAGATTTTCTTCAATTTTAGTTTTCCTTATTTTGATCATAACTTTCTCATACGAACTCGAAATCAATCGATTCAAAAGCCAAAATTGTTGGTCTTGAGAAGAGCTACAAACCCCAAGCATTTCCAGAGGGAGCTGACTTCATCATTGTTCCCAGCAGCCTGTTCTTCATTACGAGTTCAAGGTTGTTTGTTCAACTTCTTCTTTTTCAATTTCATCTTTGATCATCTCTTGATTCTTACTATTTGATTGATGAAATTTGTTGAGAAGTATGTTAGATCATATGCTAGGGTTGTTTGATCATTTGTCAATTAAGTTTTAGCTTTGTGATTTCTCTTGAATATATTTGTGCTAAACTTGATTCAATATGAAATTGATTCTAGAAAATGTATATATGATGTGCTTCATGTTATTTTCTAGGTTTTATTTCATGATCTAAGAACTAGGTTTTTAGTGTGATATATTGAATATTCATACCTTGTTCTTATTGATTTGCATGTCTTGATTTCTAGATAATCTTGTGATTGTGTGTTGAAAGCATATTCTAGATTGTCATTGAACATGTACATTTTGCTTGATTAATCATCTAGCTTAATTTGATTGTGTTTGCATCATTTGCATCACTTTAGATCATAGCCTTGCATTAGGTTGAAGTCTCTAGCAAAGTGAGTGAAGCTTTGTGGATAGAGCAAGGAAGTCTTGATTAGAGTCGGGAAGACTCGGATAATCAAGCAAGGGAGTCTTGTCTAGGATCGGGAGGATTCGGATAGGCAAGCAAGAAATCTTCCTAGAGACGTGAGCGTCTTGGATAGGAAGTTGCTTTCTAGAGGTGTGGGATACATCTCGGATAGGAAGTAGGCTTGGTGATTCACTAGCCCGAGGGTAGATTAGGAGTTGATAGCTGGCGGATCATGAGTAGATAGCAGTGTGTAGTCCTTTTTCAAAGTGGATTGCTTTGCCGGTGGTTGTGGTATCAACCCGTTTTTCCTCTTTGAGGTTTTACCACGTTACTTGTGTTCAGTTTTTACTTTTCTTTATCTTCCTATCTTTCATTGGCATTCTTGTATTGAAAGAAATATAATCAAGCTTTCTAAGGCATTATTTTTAAATTGGAAGAATTTGGAGCCTATAGATATTTCACTAGATGCAAGCAAAGTGAGAAGATGCTAGATGCAGTTTAATGCATATGAAAATGGTTTTGAGTGTTTAAATGAGCAATATTGATTGCCTTTTCTCTCACAAATCTCTCTTTAGACTTAAGGGTTCTTGTATTGAAAGAGCTAGGTTCATAGAGATGAGAAAGTGATGTATTTATAGACACCAAAAAAGAGCATGTGAAAAGACAAGTTTGCCCCTGAAAAAGCACGATCGACAGTTTCAATCGGCGGCCAGGCCACCTTTCTCAAAGCCGCCGATCTCAACCGCCGAATTGAGCCCGAGAAGAACAGAGCATTAACAGCAGTTTCGAAACCGCAGTTTAAACCATCGAACAAAACCGAGAGAATAAATCAATCAGGTATGAAACGGCGTTTTCGTTCGGCGGTTACGAAACAACCAAATCAACCGCAGAATTGATCCAGAGCTTTCTGGACTCAAACGGCAGTTTCAGTCGGTGGCCAAGCCACCGATCATAACCGCCGTTTCACCACTTTTGGTGAAACCAAAGGAGAAGCCAAGGGCATTCTTCATAGGCGGTCTTCGCACTAAACCAAGCACACATTAGTGCAAGCACGGATGTTTCCGAACAATATCGGGAAACGAATTACAAGACACAAATACACACAACAAGATATAAAAACAAAGTGCAAGTGTGAAAAGTGACATGTGAAGAGAATGCACACATATGCAAGTATGCTAAGTGTGTGTGTGAAACTAAATCTCTTCAAAGAAAACTAAGCACTAGAGATTATACATTTGGAGTGCTTGCCACCTTGAGGTCTTGAAAGGGTCTTTGAGCTAAACCCTCAATCACCTAAACTACCCTTACAAATCAAACCCCAACATTGGTTTGTCCACGAAATAAGCCAATCAATGAATGGGAATCCTTACATTAATAAATAATATTTTCTAGTTCTTAATGTAAGAACAAAAACCTAGAAAATGCAATCCAACCAAATCACACTTAAATCCTAGATTTTATTCATGCAAACTAAAGCTTGAAACATAACATATTCATTAAGCACATGTTCAAAGCTTTAGAACTAATATCAAAAATGCTAGAATACAAAATATATTCAATCAAGTTTATCTAACAAATAGTTAGAGGACATATTCACAAAATAATCAATTATATCTTAAAGGCTCTAAATATAAAATTAAATGTGCTAAACCTAAAATATATTCAACTAAAAGATCCTAGCACATGTAAAGGCTATCAATCAACATAATAAATTCAATTAACACTCAAACAGCCCTAGAATATAAGCCAGTCACAATACAACTTTCAAACATGTGAAGTTTTAGATTTACCAAAACCTAAATCACATTTAAGTTTCTAATTAGACAAATCTAGCGAATAATTGAAGCTCTATCTTCAAACAACATTTGTTTAAGTCACATACACTAAAATAAGAAGAAGACTGATCAAGGTATTTGAACATTTAAAGCTTAGAAAATCAAAGGATAAACAAATACCTTGATGATTTAACTGCAGCCACGAAATTGATTTAGGACACCAGAAATACTTAAACAAAAGACTTCAAAATCACTTGGAGAAGATAGTAGACTTCAATATGAATTTCTCACTTTTTGAATCACTCAATTTGGTTGAGAAATGAGTGAGTTATGATATTTTGAAGTTGAGAGAAAATACAAAAATATTTCTGCCCAAAATCTTCTTCAAAAGACAGATGAGGGGGAGAGGTCTTTTTAAAAGAATTTTGGAGGGAAAGTGACGTGGCGTGGAGTGGCCATGGGTGGAGATGTTTAGCATGACACATAGGCACCCCGTGGAGGCATGTGGCCTCTACGAGGGCCGAGCCCTTCCTTTCCCGTGGAGGCAACGCGCCTCCACGGGAAGGATGGGTTGTGGCAAGTGCCATACCTCTCTTCCCTCGCGCACCTCTCATGCTCTTCGACCGTATTTTGGCCATCAAACTCCAATTTTGAATCTGTTTTCGGATTACAAACTGGGACTCTCTCATGGACATGGACGTCTATGAAAATTCGACCAAAAAATTAAAATTCGACTCAATACACAAGAACGAAAACCATGTACGATAAACACATGAAAAGTTACGTAAAATCAACCTCGAAACTCAAAAACTTATGAATGAGTAACCAAAACGTTTAGAACTCAATAAAGAACAATATGAGAACATATTCAAGTCTGACACCAATAAAACACAAACAAATAAACACAAGAACATGCACAAGTATGCAATTTTATAAAATTTGTCAATATAACTCTAATGCATGTGCATACAACAATATATGTATGTAAATGTTTTACAAATTGAGCACAACGATGCAAGGACACATATGAATGCAATGTGTGTGTGTGTGTGTGTGCCTAAACGCATTGCAATAGGAATAAGGTGCAACAAAGCTTGCCCCTCTTGAAGACTTCACTTTGCATGATATATTGTCCTTCCTCGTTAAAGCTTGAATCAATATAAACCTAGACAATATAAACCTATACAACTAATCAATACAAAGGAAATATCGTTTTGATATAGAAATATGCCAACATGACTCAAAATCCTAACAATCTCCCCCTTTGGCAAATCTCATGTCAAAACACCTATACAAATATTTAAATATACAAAATGAAGATCAGTCGCAAATCACACCCTCACATGACAATGAGTTTGTATTACCTAGAGTAATCTTCAATAAGTCTTTAACTTCTTCATTTGATCTTCTCTTGATATCACCTAAAATCAACTTTAAGAACAAAGCTTATACAAGAGAATATATGTGGCAATATACATAAATAAATCTCATCCAAGTTATTACATGCCCTATGAAGTTCAAAATACAAGATACCAATTGAGTTCAAATTGAACGAATACTAAAATAAGATAAAGGTAAGCTAAACAAAGTATCATATTTCTCCCCCTTTTTGACATGAAATGAGGCCAAAAGGAAAAGATTAGATACCTCAAGATCACATAAGTTCTCACTAGCCACTTGTGACATCAAAGAACTTTGACCGATTTGTTGATCTCACATAGCACTTAGAGGTGGATGCCTTGCTTGAAAAAATGCTTTCTTCCAAGCCCTTGATCTTTACATCTTGTAGTACCACCTTCTGATTTAGCTCCTCAATAATCTTTCTTGATTCCACAAGCTCTTCTTGCATTTGTAAAACCGAATCCGAAAGATAACTTGAGCTTGACACATTACTAGACTCTTAAAAATAAGTTAGTCTAAAAATGTCATAAATGTGACCAAGTAAACAAGTATATATGAAAACATACAAGTACACAATGAATCACAATGCATAGCAAAAAAATATGAGATAAGTATCATGCATTTTCAAGATCAAATAAATTAACCAAATAATATGCCCTTTTTTTTTTATCAAAACAAATCATGTGAAAATATCTTAAAAGAAAACAAGTCTAACATACAATGCTCCCCCTTAATAAATGCTCTATTTAAGATCAAGATAGGATATTGTTCACTGTAAGTTCCTCGTATTTTGATTGGCTTATTTCGTTGACAAACCACATTTGGGGTTTTTAATTGTAAGGGTAGACTAAGTCTTCATTGTGCATGATTAAGCTTCAAAGGCACTCTCAAGTCATCAAGATCAAGAGCACCTCAAAGGTATATCACTTACGCTTAAGTCTTTGAAGAGAATTAGTTGCACACACACTTCTTCATGTATGCTTTGCTCATATTGCATTTGTGTTTCAATTCTTATATGTGTGCATTCTTTACACTTCTCACACGTGCACTTTATAGTTAGATCTAAGTTTGGTTTTGTGTAATGTAATTTGTTTCCCAATGTTTGATCGGAAACGTTCGTGCATGTATAATGGTGTGCTTGTCTTAATGTGATGAGTGACCACTTAAGATGGTCATAGTTTGTGGGTCAATGTTCGTGGGTCCCTACCCACGAAGCCACCAGCAAAGTCATCTGTTGTGTGTTTCTGCACTCAGTTCGCGGGTCAAAGTTTACGGGTCCCTACCAGCGAAGTCATCTCTGGTGTTTTTCCTAGTCCCAATTCGCGGGTGTTTTACAGGTCCCTACCCGTGAAATGGACCCGCGTAATCCCCTGTTTTTGCCTTACGTTTTCAAAACGACGTAACTTCACTTAGGGCTGATTTATATACCCCATCTTCTCTCCACTTCATTTTCAAGAATCAAAAATCCTATCTTTGAGAGACTAAGTGTTCTTCAAGAGAGAGAGACTTCCAAGAACTCACATTTACTCAACCAAACACATTCCTATGAGCATTTAGCATCATTCAAGAATCATCTAGTCATGGGTCTTCTTGGTTTCTTTGACTGTGTAATTTAAACATGCCCTAGAACCTCTTGTTTCATTCTTATGTTCATGTTTGCCTAAGATTAGCATTTATTTTGTGATTAAATGCATGACTCTTTGCTTAATGTTGTTTATAACATGTTTGAGTCTTTGTTTGTTGGTTGAGATGTGTTGTTTGTTGATAGCTTACATTTAGGACAATATTGCCCTTTAGCTAAATCTTCATGTCATTGCATTTAGATATTGATATCTAGGATTATTTTAATTGCCATCATTGAATCTCTAGATAAGCATTTAGTGTGGCCTAGCATTAATTGCATTTAGAACATTTTCATATTCACTTAGGTTGCTTAATCTCTTCATTGAGTCAAGTCTCGCGACTAAGAGTGTTAATGCACAAGCAATTGGTCTAGAATCACTATAAAAGGCTTGCGAGTAGTAGTGGTGGGTTAGTAACCGAGAATTATGTGACTAAAGGTCAACCTAATTGTAAACATCATTACATATAGTGGATTTAAGGACCGTGTGTGGCTAGATGGAAAGCCCATGAGTTTTTCCCAATTTGAGGGTTTCTCACGTAAATCAATTTACGTGTTTTTATTGTTTTTCACACTTTAATTACGTCGATTGCTTGCTTATTATATTTGGGTTTTGTTAAAATGGATTAAGTCAAAAAGTTGGTAATTAATCAATTAAAACCTATTCAACACCCCACCCCACCCCCCCACCCACAAAGATTGAGAAGGAGGATGTTGAATCGGATGAAGTCATGGCTTTAATGGTGAAGAGATTCAAGAAGTTTGTAAGGTTTGAAAAGAAAGGCTTTTGGTCCAAAGGCCAAGACTTGAAGAAAAAGACTCTTTTCACGAAGTTTGAACCAAGCCAATAAAAGAACAATAGAAAGGGCATCCAATGTTTTAAGTGTGGTGGCATAGGACACATCTCTCCCAATTGTGGAAATTTGGAGAATACGAAGAAGGGAAAGGCAATGACCGCCACTTGGAGTGATAGTGATGACTTGGAAAAGGGAGAAGGATCCTCGGATGATGAAGATCATGTGGCAAACTTCATAGCCTTCACATCCTCTCTCAAGAGCAAAGAAACGGTCAATGATGAAGAGGAAAAGAAACAAATGGAAGATGACTCAAGTGATGATGGTTCCTCATCTCACTTCACAAATGGGAATGTGGAAAACATGGATCTTGAAGACTTCATTAATTTTTTCAATTATAAATATCATTCTATTTGTATATTGACTTATTTGTATAAAAATCATACCTTGATTAGCACTTGTACATATTGGACATAATTGTGAGTACAAGTATTCTTTGTTTTTAGTTTTAATATAATTCCTTCACTTGCAACTTATAGACTTGATTGACAATGATTTATTGAAAACGCTTTTCAATTGTCTACACATGTTTTATATTGTTTAAGCGTTGTGATTCAAGCTATCTAGAGGAATAAACTCTTGTTTGTTTCAAGGGATTGAAAAAGGTATAAAAAGGTTCCCCCTCCCCTCCCCTCCCCTCTACTCTAGGTTAGCTTTAGGCAATTTAACCGTGTTTGTATATATCAATAATTCTTCTAAAATCCCCCCCTCCCCCCCTCATTTCCCCTCTAGGTTAGCTTTAGACAATTTAACCGCGTTTGTATATATCAATAATTCTTCTAAAATTGCTAGCAAATCAAGTGTGTGTGTGTGTGTGTGTGTGTGTGTGTGTGTGTGTGTGTGTGTGAAATTGCTTCAAGCATATGTAAAAGAGTATTTGGATTATCAACAGGCAAACTATATCAACATCTATTCATCTTAAACTTTTCCAATCAAGGTCAAACCGATTATCATCCAGAATTTTTGCTTAAAGATATTAGATTTCAACATATATGAGCGTGTATATGTGCATGTGACTCGTCAATCCATTTGTGTTTTTCAACCCGAGCATTCTTAATTTTCAACTATACTCCTTTAAGCTTTTGAAGCATTAATCAAAGATTTTTTTTTTTTATTTGATTCTTTTCAACACTTCTTTGATTTTTTTATTTTATATTTTGACACTTCATGATGGTTTTCACTTATCATATTGGCGTAGCCCTTTCCTACATTGGGCGTCTACACAACCAACATGTATAGCTCTTTTTATGAAGGTTGTAAGGATTCCCGTTTTGTTGATTGGCTTATTTCGTGGACAAACCACATGTTGGGGTACTTTGTAAGGGTAGCTTAGGTATTGGTTTATTTGTTCGAAGCCCTTTGAAGACCTCGTGTTGATAAGCACCGAAGGTAATTTTCTTTGTGCTTACTTGTCTTGAAGAGATAGTTGCACACACTCACAACTCATGCATATGTTTTATCTTTGTATGTTGTGTTTCTTTTTGTTGTGCATCAATGCTTATTCTCATCTCTTCTTGCTTGTTATTTTGATGCATCTTGTGTTTATAATGTCATAGCATGTTAGGCTTTTAGGATGCATCTTGCTTTTACCTTTTTACCCCTTGCATGTTTTCTTGTGGGGTTCAAAGGAGTGGGCTGTGCGCTGGTCGTCAAGCGCCGGACCAGCGCAGATCGCCCAGTGGTCTGTCGCCGGTCGTGCGCTGGTCTACACTAGCGCAAGGCCACCAGCGCTGATCGCCCAGTATGGCTCCGCTGGTCGTGCGCCTGTCTTAGCGCTGGTTGTCAAGCGCCTGTGCAATTTTTGCCTTTGCGCTGGTCGTGCGCCTGTCGTCCAGCGCAAGGCCACCAGCGCACAGAGCAATTTCTGGTGCGTTTTTCAAAACGACCACACTTCACTTATGGCTCCTATATATATAACACTTTGACTTTAGGTCAGCCAAGAGAGTTCATATTCATATTCTATACTTAGGATATTTTTCAAGAGAAGAAAAATACACAAAGAACTCATTTTTAATCACTCAAATCAAATCCCTTGTGCATCAAATTTCATATTGCATCTTCTATGTCTAGATAGAAAGCATCAATGATTGGGTTTGCATCATCACAACTTGCTTGGTAAGATTTTGATTAAGTTCATCTTATTTGAGTATTTTTATTATCAAGCTATTCTCTTTAATTTACTTGTATGTTTTGATCATATGATAAATACAAGATTAGAGAATTAATTGTGATGAATTGATTGAGTGTTGTATTGTGATAGCTAATTAGGTTTTTAATTAATCTTGATTAGCTAAGCTATTTGACATGTCATTTAGCAATTGATATCTAGGGTTGATTAAATTGATTATATCATCATCCTAGATAAGCATCTAAGGTTACCTAGCCTTGTTTGTTATTTGAATATTCATACATATTCACATAGGTTGCATAATCTCTTCTTAGAGAATTAAGTCTTGAGGCTAAGGTTGCTTAGGCCTCAAGCAATTGGACTAGAGCCACTTTTAAAGGCCCCGAGTGGTAGAAGTGGGGGGTTATTGACCGGAGTGTTAGACGAGGTCTACATAGGTTGTAAACTCCATTTCGATTAGTGGATTTCGAGGTCCGAGTGTGGCGCACTAAACAGCCCGTGGTTTTTCCCAGTGGTTGGGTTTCCACGTATACATCAAGTGTTATTTAAATTCCGCACTATATTACACTTGCTTGTATTTTTGACTAGTAGGGGCATTTTCATAAAATTGACTTGCATGCGAAAATTGGGTAATAATAGTTAAAATCTATTCACCCCCCCTCTAGCTTTATATAGAACACGCCTCTAATTTGTTTCAATTGGTATCAGAGCGGGTTCCTAGATATACTTAGGTGATCCTAGCTCATTTTAGGTGTGTTGTGCATTTGTGTGATTTTTGCTCATTCATACATTTTGCATACATTTTGCATACATTTCATTCATTCATTTGATACAATGAGTGGATTCGGTGGCAACCATGAGGGTGCTTCAAGCACACGGCCTCCTCTCCTCACCGGTGTGAATTATGCCTCATGGAAAGGCAAGATGGAGGCATATGTGTGCCAAATCCATGATAGGGCATGGATGGCAATTGAAGATGGGTATGCACCTCCTATGATGACTCCCACGAGTGGTGGAGAAGAAGTACTCAAGCCAATGGCCCAGTGGTCACCTGAAGAGTTTGAGACTTCAAAATGGAATAGGAAGGCATGGCATGCTCTTCTATGTGCAGTGGATGAAAATCAGTACAAACTGATTCAGAACACTAGGATAGCCAAGGAGGCATGGGATATCCTACAGGTTGCACATGAGGGAACCGATGTCGTTAAGGATTCCAAGCTACAAGTCCTTCAAACGCAATTTGAGTTGCTTAAAATGGAGGAGGACGAGTGCTTCAATGACTTTGAAGTCAAGTTGATGGATATTGTGAATCAAAGCCATCAACTAGGTGATCCTTATTCGGATAGGAGAGTTAAGCAGAAAATAATGAGGTCTCTCCCCACTAGGTTCGAATCAAAAGTGACGGCTTTAGAGGAAAATAGCACATACAAGGATATGAAACCGAGCGAGGTGATTGGAAGACTCCTCGCCTATGAATCTAGGAAGGCTCCTAGTATTTCACCTCCTAAAAAGCAAAAAGGAATTGCTTTGAAAGCTTCCAAGGTTGAGAAGGAGGAAAAAGGTGACTCGGACCAAGACATGGCTTTGCTACTTAGAAGATTCAAGAAGTTTGTCAAGTTCGAGAATAAGGGCATTGGATCCAAAGGCCAAGACTTGAAGAAAAAAGCTCCCTTCAAGAGTTTTGAGCCTAGGCAAGAGCATAGTGAGAAGAAAGGGGTCCAATGCTATGAGTGTGGTGGTATAGGTCACATCTCACCGGATTGTGGGAACTTGAAGAACAAGATGGCAAAAGTGATGACCGCCACATGGAGTGAAAGTGATGACTCCGGAGAGGGAGACAAGTCATCTAGTGATGATGAGCTTACCATCAACTACACGGCATTTGGGGCCACTTGTGTATAAGATAAAGTTGTTGGTAAGAATGACTTGACTAGTGATCCCATAGAAGAAATTGATGAAGAAGTAGCTCTAGAGGTGATAGGCAAAGCTACTCATTGGGATATGTCTCTCATTGACTCAAGAGACCAAGGTAAAGGTCTAAATGAGGGAAATGACTCCATTAGTGAGAATGAGAGTGGAGGAGATAAGTTAAGTGAAGATGACTCCTCATCTAACTCTACAAATGGAAGTGTAGAGAAAATGGATGTGAATGACTTTATAGTCAAGTGTGAAAGTTCATTGGAGAAGAAAAATAGAAAGTTGAAGATTTTAGAGGATGAAAATCTAGAACTTTCAACACACAATGACCACTTAAGTAAACAAGTGGAGGCATCCAAGAAGATTGAAGACAAGCTAAGGGATGAGCTAGCTATGTCTAAGAGGAATGAAGAAGGGTTGAAGAGAGAGCTTGTTGAAGCCATAGAGTCATTGTCTAGGATGACTACAAGCACCAAGAAACTTGACCACATTCTTGGTAGTGGAAAGAACCCTTGTGACAAGAGAGGTATTGGGTATGAAGTAAGCAAGGAGATCACCACTCCAACCAAGACCATCTTTGTCAAGAGTTTGGGCAAGATAGAAGCCTCACCTGTGCACACTCCTAGGAAGAAAATTGATCTAGGACAATGTTCAAGAAGTGCACAAGTGAAGGTAGCTCCAAAGAGACAACCTCAAGCTCAAAAAGTTCCTCAACCTAACTTCCCTCAAGCTCATATTCATTAAGGGAAGAGGCCAATCATGCAAAATGAAACAAGGAAGCAAGCTAGACCGGTTCAACAACAAAGAAGATTTGAACCCGCTCAACCACAAAGTCATGGGATGGCTCCTATGCATGCACAAGGACATGGTATGAATTCTAAATTTATCCCTACATGTCACTTTTGTGGTATTAATGGTCACATTAGACCAAATTGCTTTCATTTCATTAAATTATGTAGAA
The DNA here is from genome assembly GCA_008009225.1 of Acer yangbiense. Classification (NCBI taxonomy): domain Eukaryota; kingdom Viridiplantae; phylum Streptophyta; class Magnoliopsida; order Sapindales; family Sapindaceae; genus Acer; species Acer yangbiense. The sequence goes on along the minus strand of CM017762.1, from coordinate 29,680,133 downwards.
TCAAAAGCATGATTGAAAAGAGAATGATAAGAGCTAGAATGCATGCTAATAGGAAGGAAAACATTCATATTCATGATCCTATTAATTCTAGTACTCTTGAACCATTGTCCACTAGGAAGAAAAATGTCATATCTATGTGGATAAGGAAAAATGAACCCGCTTGCTATGAGACTAACAAGTCTCAAATAGGTTCAACCAAGTCAAATGGACTTGGGAGGTCCATAGGACCTCATGACCTTCATTGATGAAGGATGTTATTGACCCCATATGGGGAACTCAAGCAAAGAGAGCTTATGCATACTTGTTGCATGCAAATATTTGAAAAATCTTATGCTTCTTTGTTAATTGCTTGAGTAAGCTTGGTTGCACATTTGTATATATGTTTTCAATTCAATAAGTGTGAACCATGCTTGTTTGCAATCCATGTCATATTTATGTTCAAACATGCATTTTTGGACTAGGAGATTTACATAGGAAGTATGATATTGAATGACCTATAGTTATCTCCATGACATGATGATTCTTAATGACATGCTTAAAATTGAAAAGCATGAGTTGTTTATAACATGCTAATGACATATGAAAAGCATGAAATTCAAATGACATGCTCAAATGAAAAAGCATGAATTGATGATTGCAATTTATAAATGCAAAACTTGTGTGAAAAAGCTTATGAGACTCAAAATGAATAAAGGATCTTGTATCCGTTCAAAGGAATTTATATTCCAAATTGTCTCTCTTTCTTTATTTGTTGAACATGTCTACTATCATACGGGTTTCATTCCCAGAAAAATCAAATAGGGTGCAAAGTTGCTCATGACATGTTTGACTTATAAAGTTGGATATAGTTGCTCATACATTAAAATCAATGAAAACTCTATATCTTTGCTTCTCTCATGACATTGGTAAAATTGGTTTGAATTCTTTTTAGAAACCTTTGTCATTTGCTTTGCCAAATACCATTGTATTTTGGACTTGAATGCTACATGTCTTGTATGCAAAGCATGCTTTGTTTCACACATTTATTTCAAAATAAATCTCCTTGTTTCTCTCCATTTGATAGAGTTGCATAAAGTGCATTTTGTGATTATGCAAATGACTTGAATGCTATCATCTCTCTTTGCTAAGTGACCCGGTTGGGGACTACTCCTTTGCCTATATCATGACAAAAAGGGGGAGTAGAATGGTGGTAAGGGGGGTTGCAATTATGCATGTTGGGGAGACAATACATTGAGGGGGAGTAACCCTTTGAGGGGGAGCATTGCATTCATCATACATTGCATGATGTTGTGCTTAATTTTTTTTAATATGCAAATGCTTGTTTTAATCTCACTTGATTCATCTCACCTTGTCTTGTTTTGGAAAGTTTAGAAACCTTGTTTCAGGGAATGATTGTTCTACAAGAGATTGAAGACTTCAAGTTTTATTTTTTTTTATCTCTTTGTATTGTAGAAAATCTTCATTGACCCATAGGTTTATTTTATTGTGAGGAATCAATGTGAGTGGTGGTTTTGTCACGAAATAGCCAAAGGGGGAGATTGTAAGGATTCCCGTTTTGTTGATTGGCTTATTTCGTGGACAAACCACATGTTGGGGTACTTTGTAAGGGTAGCTTAGGTATTGGTTTATTTGTTCGAAGCCCTTTGAAGACCTCGTGTTGATAAGCACCGAAGGTAATTTTCTTTGTGCTTACTTGTCTTGAAGAGATAGTTGCACACACTCACAACTCATGCATATATTTTATCTTTGTATGTTGTGTTTCTTTTTGTTGTGCATCAATGCTTATTCTCATCTTTTCTTGCTTGTTATTTTGATGCATCTTGTGTTTATAATGTCATAGCATGTTAGGCTTTTAGGATGCATCTTGCTTTTACCTTTTTACCCCTTGCATGTTTTCTTATGGGGTTCAAAGGAGTGGGCTGTGCGCTGGTCGTCAAGCGTCGGACCAGCGCAGATCGCCCAGTGGTCTGTCGCCGGTCGTGCGCTGGTCTACACCAGCGCAAGGCCACCAGCGCTGATCGCCCAGTATGGCTTTGCTGGTCGTGCGCCTGTCTTAGCGCTGGTCGTCAAGCGCCTGTGCAATTTTTGCCTTTGCGCTGGTCGTGCGCCTGTCGTCCAGCGCAAGGCCACCAGCGCACAGAGCAATTTCTGGTGCGTTTTTCAAAACGACCACACTTCACTTATGGCTCCTATATATATAACACTTTGACTTTAGGTCAGCCAAGAGAGTTCATATTCATATTCTATACTTAGGATATTTTTCAAGAGAAGAAAAATACACAAAGAACTCATTTTTAACCACTCAAATCAAATCCCTTGTGCATCAAATTTCATATTGCATCTTCTATGTCTAGATAGAAAGCATCAATGATTGGGTTTGCATCATCACAACTTGCTTGGTAAGATTTTGATTAAGTTCATCTTATTTGAGTATTTTTATTATCAAGCTATTCTCTTTAATTTACTTGTATGTTTTGATTATATGATAAATACAAGATTAGAGAATTAATTGTGATGAATTGATTGAGTGTTGTATTGTGATAGCTAATTAGGTTTTTAATTAATCTTGATTAGCTAAGCTATTTGACATGTCATTTAGCAATTGATATCTAGGGTTGATTAAATTGATTATATCATCATCCTAGATAAGCATCTAAGGTTACCTAGCCTTGTTTGTTATTTGAATATTCATACATATTCACATAGGTTGCATAATCTCTTCTTAGAGAATTAAGTCTTGAGGCTAAGGTTGCTTAGGCCTCAAGCAATTGGACTAGAGCCACTTTTAAAGGCCCGAGTGGTAGAAGTGGGGGGTTATTGACCGGAGTGTTAGACGAGGTCTACATAGGTTGTAAACTTCATTTCGATTAGTGGATTTCGAGGTCCGAGTGTGGCGCACTAAACAGCCCGTGGTTTTTCCCAGTGGTTGGGTTTCCACGTATACATCAAGTGTTATTTAAATTCCGCACTATATTACACTTGCTTGTATTTTTGACTAGTAGGGGCATTTTCGTAAAATTGACTTGCATGCGAAAATTGGGTAATAATAGTTAAAATCTATTCACCCCCCCCCCCCCCCCCCCCCCCCCCCCCCCCTCTAGCTTTATATAGAACACGCCTCTAATTTGTTTCAAAGGTGTTCATTGAGTTCTATTTATTTGCCGAAGCAAAATGGATACCAACCATAGATCATCTTTCATGTACTAGTCAGGAGAATTTTAGGTGCATCCATAACTTACATATTTTCAAACTCAACTTACTCAAACAAAACATACAAGAGAATAAATGTGTGCACTTTTAAAAACTAAGTTTTTTAAGGCTTAAAAGTGCATGTGTTAGGTTTTTGGTTTGTCTTGGCATGTATTCCATACCAAAATGATGTTGTCTTGTAATGTTTAGTGGTCTAAGAATTAAAGATTCAAGTCATCAAAGATAGACTTGGCTACAACTCATGCAAGATGCCGGCTTCAAAGAGAAATGTGCTTCATCGGTCTACAAAGGTATATAAGACCTCATTTCTCTTACAAGGCTAGGCACACACACACATAGCATTCATTTGTGTCCCTACATGATTGAACAATATTTATATATCACTTTCACACACTTGGTAATGTATGCACATGCATTAGATTTAACTTGACAAACATTATAATTTGCATGTTCTAGGACTATGTCTAGGAAATGGCATACATATGTGATTTTGCGTTTATTTGTTTCTGTATTTTTGTTGTTGGAATTGAATATGATCTCTTATGATTCATTATTGAGTCCCAGTCATTTCGGTTACTCATTCATTAGGTTTCGAGTCCAAACGATGTAGCTATGCTACTTTTTGTTCTCATTTGTTGAGTTATTTTTGTCGTCGTATTCCGAGATGATTTCTCAACATTTTGTCAAAGTTTCATAGTTTTCGTTGTGTGTGAGGGAGTCACGATTTGTAATCCGAAGACGGATTCAAAATCAAAGTTCGGAGGCCCAAATACGGCCAAAGAACGTGAGCGGTGCGCGAGAGAAGCAAGCGAGGCCAAGTGGCCAAGCTTGGCCACCACGTGTGAAGGCCGTGGGCCACACAGCTAGGGCAGGCCTCTGCCCTTGTGAGGCACACGCGCCCCACATGGCTAGGGGGTGACGTGGCACCTTCTGGTTGGCCGGTTTGCTCCATTTCTCTCTCTTCCTTTTAAATATTCCCCATTCCCTCCGATTCATTTCCAAGAAGATAAAAGTTGAAATCCCGCTTAGATTTTCTTTCCAATTTTTCTCATCTTCCAAACAACATAACTTTCTCATACGAACTCGGAATTGAGTGATTCAAGTTGGAGATTGTTCGTAATCGAGTCCTCTATCGTTTCCAAGTGGTTTGGCAGCTGTTTGATTGACGTTTCTGGTGGTTACAAACAGAAAACCGAACCAGCTCTAGAATCCAAGGTAGTGTTCATATCTTTGAGATTTCTTCTTTTATAACCTTCAATTTGCTTGAGGTTTCTTCTTCTATATGTATATGTATGTATGGTGAATGCTATTGAGAAAGATAGCTTCATAATCAATCTTAATCAAAAGTCTATTTAGAGACATATGTGAACTAGTTTCTTAGATTCTAGGTTTTTCACATGTTTGAGAGTTGTATTGTGATTAGATTGATATCTAGGATTATTTGTGACTTTATTGAATCATTTTATAATTAATAATCCTTGAAATGTGTTTTGATCATTTGATTGATAAAATATAGGATTAATTCATTTGTATATGTTTTTAGAGACATCTAGGATTTAATTGATTATTCAATATATCCTTACTCTAATTGTTGGCTAGAATATTCTTTAAACACATTTTGTGATTCTAACATTTTGTGTATGTTTGTAACATCTTGAATATGTGCTTCATGATTATGATCTATTCAAGTGTTATTTGTGTGAATGAAACTAAAAGCTTTTGTGTTAAGTGTTTTTCACATGCTCTAGGTTTAATTCATGTTTTGGCATCTAGACTATCATTACAAGAAAATATGGCTTTCTTGACAATTATTTGTTTACAGTTAAAAACTGTCAACAATCCTTGACAGTTTTTAACTTTGTTGACAGTTTTTAACTGTCAAGGATTGTTGACAGTTAAAAACTGTCAACAAATAACTAACATTTATATATATATATTATTAAAATATTAAATAATATATAATATATATAATAATATAATATAATACATAAAATAATATATATTATATAATATAATATATATATATATAAATATATATAATATATAATATATAACATATATATATTATTAATATATAATATATATTATATTATATTATATATATATATATTATAATATATTAATATTATATATATTATATTATATTATATTATATATGTTTATATATCGTTTTATATATTATAATAATATAATATATAATACATATATATATATATATATATATATATATATATATATATATATATATATATATATATATAATAATAATATATTATTTTTGGAATGGAGTTGGGGCATTTGAGGGTATTTATGGAATAAAATTTTTAGTTTGGAATGGAAGGGCATTCCATTGGTTTTTGGATGGAATGCCCATTCAACCAAAATGTTCGAATCCCTATTCCAATGGAATCACTATTCCATTGCATTTTAACAAACCAAACGAATGGAATAGTTTTTTTTCCATTCCATCCAACCAAACATGGCATATAGGAGACTCGTGACATCAATTGTAATAAACATAATTTGGAATACAACTCTCACTACAATGGAGACATTTCTCAACATACATCTTGCAATTTAATGAACAAATGTAAGACTCAGATTACTAATTTATATGGGTAATTGCATTATTAACGTGTCTCTTAGTATGAAACAAGAGGGTGCAAAAATAAATAAACAATTTTAAAAAAAAATTTGAATTTTTTAAAAGTAAATGATTTAAAAGTAAATTTATTAAATTTAAATTTTTACTTATCCAATATCGGTTAGCCCAAAAACCGATATCTTACTGTAAAATAAATCCATATCAGGATTTTGTTTGGTGTTGAAAATAGGAAAACATACAGACTCTAGAGAGACGGTTCAGGGCTCCTTGCCACCCGCCATGGTATCAGAGCCTCAAGTCCCTGGAGTCCAGGAAAATAGTTAGACTATTACAAGTTTCATAGATAAGGTATAGAAGGAAGATCTCTCCAGACATGGCAAACACTACTACTCACTCTGCTACCTCTCTTATCTCTAATAGATTTTTTTCTTCCATTTCATTACCTACTTCTATTAGAAGAACCCAGTCAAACAGAATCCAAGACTTAGTTGAATACACTCACATCCCTGATACTACCCAAATTAATGAAACATCTTTACCTCTTCTTAACCCATATACCATTTTCAAACGAAACAACTCTCTGGGTAAGAGATTTACCCACCTTATTCGAACCAGACCTCCTCTTATCAAAGAATACATCCAGTCCACAGATCTTGACAACTGTTTAATTCCGGCCATATCGAGTGAACATTACATTGATCTTGCCATTGACCAAAAAATGATAGACCAATGGATTCGAGAAGGATATTCACACCTTCACATAGGTGCCGTCCGACTCATTATGTCTTTACATGGTCGAAAGGGTCTACCTATCACTGCCAGGCTTGCTTTGCTCAACACCATTTACACCAAGTACGAACATGATGTCATAGGCACTTGTGTATCTACCCTTCATGCTGGTAGTATATCCCTCACTTACTACCCCAACTTCAACATCCCTTTAAGGGATCAGAACCTCCAAAATTGTCTCAAAGTACAAGTTCAGATTCTTGGTGCACCTATGCAAGCAAATTCCTACATGGCAACCCTTCATCATCAACTTGCTTACCGTCTTCAAAATCATGCCCTTGATCTTCCACTTTCTGGTCATAGTGGTGACATAATCTTCATCAAAGTAGAAAGAAAAGATGAAGTTCCTACTATCCTTCAGATTCCTAAGCAATTACCCAGAGACAAGCTTACAGAAATCATGCCTCTCGAATGGCTCACAAATTATGAAAAAGCATTCAAGAATGTAGCCCCTGTTGTTGCTACTGATACTAAATATGTCCATGAACTAGATGGCACAATCAAGACAATCTATGAACCCATCTCAAGCTTTAAGGCTCCATCTAGTTCTGACACTCCTCCGATTTTTCAGGCTCTCATGATCAAACCAGTCACTACTGAAGATGACATTCCTATTCACAGTTTTCTAGCTCAAGGAACTCCAATTTACACAGATAAAATCTACAGCCATTTCATCTGGGACGTCGATCCTAGTATGTGTGATGTTGACTGTGCATGCCGAGATTGTCTCAAGGATACTTCTTATACTTCCTGCAAACCTTGGCCCAAATCTCGCAAATCAGACGACCCTGACAGTCCCTGGGTAGGCTTGCATCCTATCAAAAACTGTTAGGATTATGCTCAATAGCAAGAGTGTAATATTGTAATTGACAATCTTTTCATATTAATAAAGTGATTTCTGGTTTGGTATCAAAGCCGTGTTCGTTCCAATCATGTCTGGGGATTCAAAATCTACTGGTTACAGAGAGTGTAATATTGTAATTGACAATTCTTTATGAGAGAGTGTAATATTGTAATTGACAATTTTTTTTTTCTTCCTCTTATCCTTCTTCAATCCAATCATGTCTGGGGATTCAAAATCTACTGGTTCATCCGCATCTTCACTGACCAAAACCGGCAATACTGTCGCTGAAGATTGGAAGAATATTCAGCCTAGTTTATGTCTCAATAGCAAGAACTATTTGAAGTGGTCTCAATTTGTTCGAACCTTCTTGAAAGGGAAGGGTAAGTTGAGCCATCTTCTCGGGATAGGTCCGGACTCAAAAGACCTAAAGTTTGCTGCATGGGATGAAAAAGATTCGATGGTGATGTCTTGGTTATGGAATTCTATGATGCCAGAAGTAAGTGATACTTGTATGTTCTTAACTACAACAAAGGATATCTGGGAAACTTATAGACAAACCTACTCTAAAGTTCGTGACGCTGCTCAAATCTATGAGATTAAGATGAAAATCTCTACTACAAAACAAGGTGGTCGTTCGGTTACTGAATATGCCCAGAACTTACAAAATTTATGGCAGGAATTGGACCATTATCAATGCATGGAGATGAAGTGCACCGATAATGCAGCCCTTCTCAAATGTTTTATGGAAAAAGATAGGATTTATACCTTTCTTGCCGGCTTGAACGCTGATTTCGATCCTGTCCGAGTACAAGTGTTGGGCAAAGAGCTTCCATCACTCAATGAAGCAATTGCTATAATCCGAGGAGATGAAGGACGAAGAGGTGTGATGATGGAGTCTAAATTGGTGGAGGGTTCTGCTTTGGCTGCAAATAATACAAATTTTAGGGGAATGAAACCAGACCAGCAATACTCTTCTCATTCTGATGGAGCAAGAGGTGACAGTGGGCTGTTTGACAACTCGAAAGGGAGTAATAAGGACTCTATTTGGTGTACCTATTGTAAGAAACAATGGCACAGCAGGGACAGATGCTGGAAGTTCCACGGTAAACCATCCAATGCTCAGAATAGTTCTCAAATAACCAGCAGAAACTGGGCAATGAAGGGCAGTCAAGGAGTGGGGCAAGGACAGGCACATATGACCTTGGCACAATCAGGAGGAGGTGATTCTTCTCAAGAACGAGCAGAATTTAACAGGGAAGATATCGAGAAGCTTAGAAACTTATTGGGAACATTAGAGAAGTCTACGGGTTCAGGTACATGTTCTTTTGCGTTTTCAGGTAATGCTTCTCAATGTTATGCACTCAATATTTTTGATATCTCTACAAAAGGAACATGGGTAGTGGACTCTGGAGCGACTGATCACATGGCCAAGTCTTCTCATGGGTTTGTTTCTTATAGCCCTTGTCCTAGTAATAGGAAAATAGCTACGGCTGATGGAACACTTGTTACAGTTGCTGGTCAAGGGGATATTATTCTAAATCAGAATTTTGTTTTAAAAAATGTTCTGCATGTGCCGAAACTATCAATGAATCTTGTTTCCATTCCCAAGCTTACAAAGGATTTGAATTGTGTGGTAACGTTTTCTTTTGCACTTTGTAAATTTCAGGACCAAAGTTCGGGGACGATAATTGGACTTGCTAAGGAGAGAAATGGGCTCTACTTCCTTGAGGAATCTGGTGGACAAAATAGCACTAAGAGTCATATTCCATTGTCTTTGTTTTCTGAGTCATCTCTTTCAAGAAAAAATAAGATATTGTTATATCATCTGCGTCTTTGTCATCCGTCTTTTAGTACTCTTAAATTGATGTTTCCTGGTTTGTTTAAAGACTTTGAGTTGGATATGTTTCATTGTGATGTCTGTGAGCTTGCAAAACAAAAGCGCACTTTTTTTTCCATTAAGTAATAAAAGAATGTCTATTCCTTTTGCTCTTGTTCATAGTGATGTTTGGGGACCTTCAACGATCCAAAATGTATCCGGGGCTCGTTGGTTTGTCTCATTTATTGATGACTGTACTCAAGTATCGTGGGTTTTCTCCTAAAACAGAAATCGGATGTCAGTTCTACCTTTCAAAAAAAAATTCAGATGGTTAACAATCAATTTAGGGTCAAGATAAAAAGGGTTCGCTCTGATAATGCTAGGGATTACTTTAACCAAACATTGTCATCATTTTTCAAAGAAAAATGTGTGATTCATGAGTCTTCATGTGTCAACACACCACAACAAAACGGTGTAGCGGAAAGGAAAAATGGCCATCTCCTAGCTGTTACCCGAGCTTTCCTCTTTCAAAAAAATGTTCCAAAAAATTATTGGGGAGAAGCTGTCCTGACTGCCACACATTTGATTAATAGGTTACCCTCTCGAGTTCTTGATTACAATAGCCCCATACAACTATTTTCCAAATTCTTCCCTTACTTCAACACAACAAATAACCTGGTTCCTAGAGTCTTTGGGAGTGTGTCTTTTGTTCATGTTCACTCTAATAACAGAGGGAAACTTGATCCTAGGGCTCTTAAATGCATTTTTGTTGGGTATTCATATACTCAAAAGGGGTATAAACGTTATCATCCCCCGACAAAACGTATGTATGTCTCTGCAGATGTCACATTTGTTGAAACCGAAAATTATTTTCCTAATCCTTATCTTCAGGGGGAGACATCGTCAGTCATGGAAGATAAGGATAGAGATTTTTTTCTGTTTGATCTTGATCTTCCATCTTCTCCATCCTCATATGTAATACCAAAAGATTCATTTGTTTCTGAGTCACCGAATGAGTCATCGGTTCCGATACAAGTCAAGTCAGGTTTGTGTATTCCTAGTCCAACGACAAAGGATAAACAAATTCAGAGTGCTACTCATCCATTGTAGGTATATTCGAGGAGGAAAGGTCCTACTGCTCAACCGATGCCAGTTCTTGATTCTGAACCAAACCCTAGTGCTGATAGTGTTGAGGTAATTTCTAATTCTGAATCTCATGAGAATGATGTGCCTGTAGTTGATGATGAAGATCTTCCAATTACAATTAGGAAGGGTGTTAGGGAGTGTACCCGGCAGCCTATGTACCCATTGTCCCATTTTGTGTCCTATGAGAAATTATCTAGCAGCCATAAAAGCTTCCTTACCCATCTAAACACTATTACTATCCCAAAAATAGTCTCTGAAGCATTGGGTAGTAAAGAATGGAGAGAAGCTATGAAAGTTGAAATGGATGCACTTGAGAAAAGTAAAACATGGGACTTGGTGGAATTGCCTAGAGGAAAGAAGGTTGTAGGATGTAAATGGGTCTTTACGGTGAAATACAGAGCAAATGGGACACTTGAACGGTATAAAGCGAGGTTAGTGGCTAAGGGGTACACCCAAACCTATGGTATAGATTATCTTGAAACTTTTGCTCCTGTTGCTAAAATGAATACTGTGAGAATATTGTTGTCATTGGCGGCTAACCGTGGGTGGAGTATGCAGCAGTTTGATGTCAAGAACGCCTTCCTACATGGCGATCTCGATGAAGAAATCTATATAGAGGTTCCTCCGGGACTTGAGTCAGAAAAAAATAAGGTATGTAAGTTTAAGAAAGCACTTTATGGCTTGAAGCAATCTCCCAGGGCTTGGTTTGGTAGATTTGCTAGAGTGATGAAAGCTATGGGTTACAAACAAAGTCAGGGTGATCACACATTATTTGTTAAACATTCAGCTTCAGGGGGAGTTACTGCTCTATTAGTTTATGTGGACGATATAGTAGTAACAGGAGATGACGTGGAAGGTATGGAGGCTTTGAGAAAATGTTTGTTGCAAGAGTTTGAAATTAAAGAACTTGGCAGACTGAAGTACTTTCTCGGCATTGAGGTTGCTCACTCTCGACATGGGATTTTTATATCTCAACAGAAATATGTGCTAGACCTGTTGATCAAGGCTGGGAAACTAGGGTGTAAACCAGTGGAGACACCTATTGAACAGAATCACAAGCTTAGTGAAGCACCTGAAGATGTGGTAGTGGATTGGCAAACTAATCTAACTATCTCATACTAGGCCGGACATAGCCTATGCTGTAGGGATAATTAGTCAGTTCATGCATAACCCGAAAGAAGTACATCTTCGTGTTGCTCATCGGATATTACAGTACTTGAAAGGTACTCCAGGAAAAGGAGTATTGTTTAAGAGGGGTGAGAAGCTAACATTGGAGGCCTACACAGATGCATATTATGCTGGGTCGGTAAATGATAGAAGATTGACCTCAAGCTATTGTACTTTCCTTGGAGGTAACCTTGTGACTTGGAGAAGCAAAAAGCAGAATGTAGTTGCAAGGTCAAGTGCAGAGGCTGAGTTTAGAGCAATGGCATTAGGAGTGTGTGAACTCTTATGGTTGAAAATAATCTTGGAAGATTTGAGGATTGCATGGGAAGGACCTATGAAGCTCTACTGTGATAACAAATCAGCAATAAATATTGCACATAATCCTGTGCAACATGATCGGACTAAGCATGTGGAAGTGGATAGGCATTTCATAAAAGAGAAGTTAGATAGCGGGCTAATTTGTACACCATTTGTGCCTACTGGGAGTCAACTCGCAGATGTGTTAACTAAAGGATTGGGTGGTTCTATATTCCAGTCCATTATCAGCAAGCTGGGAATGGACAATATCCACTCACCAGCTTGAGGGGGAGTGTTGAAATAGGCAATATGTGTTAGACAACTCATTACCATATATTATGTATATTTAGCTATTATTATATTCCTGATTTGTAGGGATTATATTTTATTAGTTAGTATTCCTGATTTATTGGGATTTCCTGATTTATTGGGATTGTATCTTAGGAAAGGTAGATTTCTAACATAGGGTTTGTGTGTATAACTCTCTGTAACTCTCTTTGTGAGAGAGGTAGAAATAATTCCCCATATTTGTCAGGGTTTGATGTTTAATCATTTAGGTGAAAAAACTTTGAGAGACAGTGACTGAGGGTATTACGGGAAATTGAAATTTTTGGTTTGAATCCCTAGCCGCCACCGTCGTCCTTCCCCTTCCAAGTTCCAGTCCGATCTAGACTGGCCGTCGACACCCAAGCCTCTCCACCTCTGTCGCCGACCTCAATTGCACCCAGTCAGTTCCGTCGCACGTCACGCCGCTGCTTTCCGACCTCGATCGCATTTCTCCATCTAGCTCCATCACATCGACCACACCTCACACCAGTTCCGTCGCACTTCAGTCATCCGTCTGGCCAGATCCCGTCCAGATTTCAGCCGCTTCTCCACCAAGTCTAGCTTCCGCTGCTGCTCTCTCGCTCACCTACAGTTTTTTCTCTTTTTTTCTTTTGCTGAGATGAATTTCGGATATTTGCAACATAAAACTTGATTATAATATTGTTGTTTAATCGTTCTCTCATGTTTGTTTAGACCTATGGCTTCTATGGAGGTATCGGATCTATTTCCAAAGCTTGAACCACGGGATAGAGCCCCTTCAATCCAAACAATCCCTCTCACGAATGGACTTTCGAACCCCAAACCAGTAATGAAATCTTATGCCCAAGCAATCTTCTCCGCCATTGCTCCAGCTACTTCAGCTCCAAAGAAAAAAGGTGAATATATTGCAGTCAAAGTCAACCCGAAAGCCTACGAAGAACGGTTGAAACTTTGCAGTTACTCTCTTATCGGTCGAGTTGTCTTGTCAAAGGGAGAGGAACCATGGAAGATATTGGCTCTTAAAGAAAAACTTCAATCTATTTGGAAATTGAATTCTCAATGGCGTCTCATCTCTCTTGGACGGGGATTCTTCCAGATTCTTTTGAATTCTGAGGAAGATAAAACACGAGTTTGGGGCATCGAATCACTTCATTTAAAACCTGGAATTCTAAGGCTGTAACCATGGACTCAGAATTTTAATCCAAACACACAGCGCACGACTAATGCTCAAATATGGGTGCGGTTTTACGATTTACCTTGGGAGTTTTGGCATCCTCAAATTCTTTCAGATATGGCACGTGGGATCAAAATTCCTCTAAAGTTTGACAGAGCTACCCTAGAGGGTGATTATGGCCACTTAGCTCGCATGCTGATTGATGTTGACCTTTCTAAGCCTTTGCCTGATTCCATCATGATAGAGGTTGGGGAAGATTGTTTGTTTCCGACTCTTTACTTTGAGAATATTCCAAATTTTTGCTCAGTTTGTTGTTCTATTGGTCATTCGACCGCCTCATGTCACCATGCGGCCCGCTTTACAGGGAATGTCACCAACGAGCCAAAAGACAAAAATCCAGAAAGAGGAAGATCTAGAATTAGACAAGAGTACAGACCGAAACATAAGTCAAGAGATGTTCCGACCTCTCAAGTCTTTGAGACTATCAAATCGGGTATTGATGCCATTACGACTAAACCCGATGAAGCTGCAACCTCTCCAAACAAGACAACTTTAGACCCGGCTGCCTCTTCTAGTTCCTCAAGCCAATCATTCCCTTTAGACAAGAGGAGACCTTGAAAAACGCTGTTTATTTGAATGACTCCACAAACCCTTTACACACTAATCATGTAGATACTGATGCCATGACAGATCATGTTATTGCTTATATGGAGGACCCTCCCATAATAGAGCCACTTTTGCACACTCTTGAGGGTGAAGTTAGTTCTAACACTGATAGTGAAGGCACCGAATCAGACTTCAGCCATCCCATAGCTTTAGACATCACAGGTATTCAAGGTGGAGTCTCTTGGGCAGAACAATTGGAAGATTCAGGTTGGAAGGAGGTTACCGCTAAACAAGGTAAGAAAAATAAAAAACAAGTTGCCAGTGTTGTTTCGCCCAAAACTGGGGCTGCTAAAAATAAATTATTACATAAATGATTGTCATTTATTGGAACTGTAGAGGTATTGCAAACAGTGATACCCAACGTACTTTGAAAGATTTTTGTTCTCGTCATAAACCAAATTTTGTTTGCATTGCTGAACGTTGTGTGCTTTTGATTCAATTTCTTCTACTTTTTGGCGCTCTATGGGGTTACACTTTATTGGTTCTAATGCTAGAGGTACTTCTAGTATGTGGATTTTTGGGTCTACTGCTTTTCAAGATGCTACTATTGTTCTGTCTCACTCTCAACATGTTACCGTTTCTGCTAATTTTTGTGGGATTGTCCATCGGATCTCTTTTGTTTATGCCAGTGTGAACTACATCACCCGTAGATCTCTTTGGAACTCTCTTATGGACATTGTTGGTTTAGATGATCCGTGGCTTGTGCTTAGGGATTTCAACTCGGTTCTAGGCGCTCATGAGACTACTGGTAAAGTTTCTACTATCTCCTATGATGATTTTCGTGCTGCTTTAATGGTCTGTGATCTTGTTGACATTGAAACGAAAGGAGTTTTTCATACTCGGATAGGCCGAGGTAGGCGTGGTATGGTTCTTTCTCGATTAGACAGAGCTGTATGCTCTCATTCTTTTCTGGCCTCTTGGTCACAGATATCCTGTGTTACCTTGCCTAGATCTCATTTAGATCATCACCATTAATTGGTTTCTTGTTCTGCGGGTATTTCGCCGGGTCCATGACCCTTCAGGTTTCAAGGTATGTGGGTTTCTCATCCATCCTTTCTTAATTTGGTTAGATCGGTTTGGTCTTCCCATATTACTGGGAGTGGTACTGGGATTGTTGTTCAGAAATTGAAGCTGTTGAAAATGGCTTTGAGGAGGTGGAATTGGGAGGTGTTTGGAGATATTGCCTTGAATGTCGCTAAGGCTAATGAGAAGGTGATGCTTATTCAGGGCAGGATTGGTTCTGAAGGCTTTTCAGACGATCTTTTTCGTCTTGAGACTGCCGCTCTTGCAGATTTGGATAGCGTTCTAAAACAACAGGAGATTTTTTTGAAAGAGAAAAGTAGAGTCAGGTGGCTTGCTGAGGGTGATCGGAACTCTAAATTTTTTCATTCTCTACTGAAGCGTTAAGGGGGGAAATAAGCTCATTTCCTCTATTCAAATTGGTGAGAATATTTCTTATGATCCTGCTGAAATTGGTGAGCACGTTTCCTCTTTTTATCAGCATCTCTTTTCGGATCCTGGCAACGAAAGTTCAGACTTCTCTTTGATTAGAGAGCATGTGCCTTCATTGGTTACTGTTGATGAGAATGCTTCGATTCTTCGGGTTCCCTCTTTTGATGAAGTGAGGAGTACGGTTTTTTCCATGGACCCTCTGAGTGCTCCTGGTCTTGATGGTTTCTCAGGCAATTTTTATTCTCATTGTTGGGAAATTGTGGGACATGATGTGATTTTAGCTGTGCAGGATTTTTTTCACACTGGTCGAGTTTTTCCGGGTTTGAATTCTAATTTCTTGGTCATTATTTCGAAGACTTCGAATGCTCTCTTGATCGATCAGTTTAGCCCGATTGCTCTTGGTAATTTCCTGTTTAAGGTTATTACTAAGAATATTGCTGACCGCTTAGCAGAAATTTGCTCCCGCATCATCTCTCCTAACCAATTTGGTTTCATTAGGGGTCGTTAAATTGGAGACTGTATTGCCGGTGCTTCTGAATGTTTTAATGTGTTGAATATGGTAGTCGCGGTGGGCACTTGGCTTTAAAAATAGATATTCATAAGGCTTTTGATTCCATTAGTTGGCCTTTTCTCTTCGAAGTCCTTCGGTGTTTTGGCTTCTCTGAGAATTTTGTTGGTTGGGTTGTGGCTATTTTTTATTCTACTAGGATCTCAGTTCTTATTAATGGTTCCCCTCAGGGCTATTTCCCCTATTCGCGAGGTGTGCGGCAAGGTGATCCTCTCTCCCCCCTACTTTTTTGTTTGGCAGAAGATTTTTTGAGCAGATACCTTACGCATTTAGTAGACTCGGGCTCTATGACTTCTATCTCTTCTCCGGTTGGGATGCATGCCCATTCGTATTTTCTTTATGCGGATGATGTTATCCTCTTTTGCCAGGCTTCTCCTCAGAATTTGCGAGTGATTTTAGATACTTTTGCTCTCTATGGCTCTCTCTCGGGTCAGCGAGTTAATTGGGAAAAATCTTCCATATTTTTTGGCAAAAACATCTCTGGGCCTCGAATTACTAATTTTCTCTCAATGTCTAAGATGCGCAAGGGTGGTGATTCAATGACTTATCTAGGGGTCCCTCTTTTCATTGGTGCGCCTAAACGTCGATGGTTGATCCCATGGGCTGATAAAATTAAAAGTAAGTTGGAATCATGGAAGGGTTTCTCTCTTTCAATGGCAGGTAGGTTATGCCTTATTAATTCAGTGATTACGGGTTCCTTCTTGCATTCATTTCAAGTTTATCGTTGGCCTTCGTCTCTTTTGAAAGATTTAAATGCTGCTATTCGAAAAAAAAATTGGACTGGTTCGACCGATGGTCGTAAATCTGTCCAAGTTGCTTGGAATTCTTGCTGCAGGCCTAAGGATGGTGGTGGCATTGGTGTTAAAGACCTTGGTATTCTTAACAAGGCCATGCTTAAGAAGTTCACTTGGAGGTTGTTGACTGAGGAGTCCTTCGTATTCACATATCTTCGGGCTCGGTTTTTCACTCAGGATCACAGACCTAGAACATGGTATGTTGTTTCTTCTGTTTGGCCAGGTCTAAAATTGCATTATACTCCCCTGATGATTGAGTCTAGGTGGTTGGTTGGTCGTCATTCTAAGGTTCGTTTTTGGACAGATAACTGGTTGGAAGATCCGTTGATTGACTTGGTTGAAGATAGGTCTTCGTTACAGCCTCCGCTGGATTCTATTGTGGGTGATATTTACTCAGATACTACGGGTTGGGATATTCCCGCTTCTTTTAAAGCTTCTCATCCAGTTATTGCTTTTGAGATTGAGAAGGTGGTGGTAAGCACTAACCCAGATTCGTTAGTTTGGACATGTTCCTTGGATGGTATTGTTTCTTATAAATCTGCTTATGATTCTCTTTCTGAGGTTAGGAGTCCTGTTTTTTGGGGTAAGCAAATTTGGGAGTCTTTTATTCCTCCTTCTCGCTCTGTCTTCATTTGGCGATTATTTCATGGTAAGATTCCCACGGACATTGCGTTGTGTGCCAGAGGCTTTATTTCTCCTTCTCGTTGTCGGTTTTGCTGTGCTGCAGAGGAAGACTTAAGGCATCTGTTTCTTGACTGTCCTTTTATTCGTGGGTTGTGGGAAGCTGTTTCCTCTACTTTTGGCCATAAGCTTAAGTTGGATAGTGCTTGTTTAGACCTTTGGCAAGAGGCTATGAGGGTTGTCTTTAGCACTCAAATGAAAGCTCTCTGGCGGGTTTCTATCATCACGGTTTTCTGGGTGGTGTGGTTCCTCCGAAATCAAGCTACTTTTGAGGGTGGTAAGCCTGTTTTTACCGATGCTCTTTCCTTGATTTGGCGTTCCGTTCGCGAGGCCGACTCCCTTCAGTCTGGTACTATGAAGAATTCAGTGGATGAGCTTCAGACTCTTCATCGGCTTCATGTCTCTGGTCGTCCTCCCAAGGCTCCTCGCATTTTAGAGGTTAATTAGCGCCCTCCCCCGCCGGGTTGTCTTAAGGTTAACACGGACGGGGCTGCTTTTGGTAGTCCTGGTCTTGCTGGTTGTGCAGGGGTTTCGTTAAAGGTTGTTTTGCTATTCCTCTTGGTGTCTGCTTTGCTTTTGAAGCTGAATTGGCCGCTGCCGTTCACGCTATTGATTATGCTTGGACTTTTGGCTGGAGTCAGTTATGGTTGGAGAGCGATTCAACTTTTGTAGTGAATATCCTTCGTTCTAGGTCTCGTAAGGTTCATTGGCGTTGGCGCCCCGCTTGGGATAGGTGTTTGAGCTTAATCTCTCAAATGGACTTTGCTGTCTCTCATATTTATCGGGAAGGTAACCAAGTTGCAGATAGTTTAGCTTCCAGAAGCCCCAGTATCGTCTCTCCTACATGGTGGTAGACCACTCCGAGTTTTTGCAGTCCTTTTATTTTCAATGATTTTTGTTGCAGACCTTCTTTTAGGTTTTGTTAATCTGTTTTCTTTTTTTGTTTTCCGTTCTCTTTTGTTCTCTTTCTTTTTTATTTAATAAAATGTTGGGCTGGTTCCCAACAACCTTATCAAAAAAAAAAGGTGATTTCTGGTTTAACAAATCTTATAGCATTTATAGTTTAATATTATAATTGTCAAAGTAAATAATCATAAGGTCTAAAGACTATGAGAAAAGAAGAATTATTCGTACATCTGGATATGTATGAGGTAGACACAATTCTTTAGTTAGTCTTGAATAATGTTCACAACTTAAGTTAAAGGTTGGGCACATTTATCTTGTTAAAGTTGTAGAATTCTTTTGCTAGCATTTGAGTGGGATCAAATGAGTTATGATGAATCTGAAATCATCGGAGGGTCTTCGAGTAAAAGAATCTAGTGCACTGGGTGCATTGAACTGGATCACAATGAAAAGCTTTATCTAGAACCGTCAATAGATAATAGTCTTTTCATTATCAGGACAATCGGAGAGTCTATCTTAATCCTGAAATAAATGATGGACTTATGGTTGCAAGTGGTATCATTTGAGTTATCAATGAGTACGATTATATAGCATAGTCTATCCTCGATAGTTTGGTGATATTCATTTGTTAATCAATAGAGGACTTCATTTATAGATATGAACATCGTGGCTCCATTTATTAAATGAGAGTAGAATATCATCATATGGATGTTTTGAGGTATTGGATATTGAATCTTAACGTTAAGTTTTCGATAGAGTCTATTGAAACATGGTTTCTGGACAAGTCAAAATATCCAAGTTCAAAATGCGGTCATATGAGGAAATATGGTAACTTGGAGAGCTATAGGCGGTCTATGAGCTCTTGGCGATTACTGATATTCTTCACGAGGATACACCATCTCTAATAAGATTGTCTAGGGTTCGAATGAGAAATAATTACTTATTCTATTTTTATTTAAGAGTTCAATTTTAGCTCTTTAGTGGAATGAGTTAAAATTAATAGATCGGACCTAAGTGAATCATTTGTTGATTGTGATTAGGTTATGTCTATTGAAGCTTAAATTTAGATAGCCCGCCAAGATCCCCAATCCACACGAACTTGCATGGATCACTTGATATATTCTACCGAACCAATTTATGGGTCCATCTAGAATTGCATTTAATATATTAAGAATATAATTTGCACATTATTTATTTAATGGGCTGATCAATTATATTAATATATTAATGAAAGGCATGTGGGCTTGTTTCTTTTAGTAAGAATGGGTCTAGTTCACATGTGGGCTTTTTATTTAAAGTCTAATGGATTAAATAAAATAAGAAAATAATATTAAGCCCATGTTTAATGGTGTGGGCGGCAAGACTAGAAAATAGTCTAAAGATATTATTTTATTTTATTGTTTGATTAAATGGAGATTAATTAATTTATTAGTTAATCATTTAATTGAGAATCAAAATCTTTTTCTGATCAGGAAATATGTTTCCTAGATTAAATACTATTGTTAGTAGTATACTAAAGTAAAAGACTTATTTGGTAAGAAGATAAATAATAAGTTTTATTTATCTAATCAAATTATTAAGTCTTTTATTAAGTCAATAAAGAATTAAACACTTATGAGTTGAATTAGGGTTAGGATTCTAAAGTTGATAGGAATTAAGGTAAAGCACAAATCCTCTTTAGTAGAGAATTCGGCCAACCCTAATTACATCATAAGTTGAATTCGGCCAACCCTAATAGAAAAAGAAGTAGAATTCGGCCACCCTATATAATACACATTATAGGGTTCGGCCACTTAATCCTTTAATTGATTCACTTGATCAACTTCTTCTTCTTCTAGCTTGAATCATACTCATAGACAAGGGTTTAATTTCGGCCAAGATACAAGAGAGAAAAGATTGTATTATTTTGACAATATACTATTAGCTTATACATCAATAGGCTTTTGGTGTACAATTTCGAATAAGGTTCAGGCGAGTTTCGATCACTAGATTGAGAACTCAAAAGTGACCGGAATAATCTTTGTTATCTTTTGGACGCTGAGAGACTAACAAATCAGAAAAAAAGGGAGATTTTGTTTTCCATCTTCAGGTACGCAATTCAAATAAAGGGAGACCACGCTCCTAGGTGATTCACGTTCGTGATAGGATTGGAAGATCTTGCGGATTACCATCGACGCAAGTCAATCGGATCATGCGACAAAAGGTATTCTACTTTTATTAGTATATATATATATATATATATGTTTAATTAATTTAAAGGGTTAAGGTTCATCAATGGAAAATTTTTAAAATATACTAAACTCGTTTTTAGGGGGGTGTATTCAATTAGGATTAATTAGGATTCTTGAAGACATTTAAAGACATTTTTTAAGTGATAGATTTTCATGGATTTCTACAGACTTTTATAAATCCACATGGACTTTCATTGATTTGTTTAGACATCCATCTCAGACTTTTATGGATTTGTTTAGACATTTATCTCAGACTTTTATGGATTTGTTTAGACATCCAAGGATTTTCATGGATTTGTTATCTCTGACTTATCAATAGTAAGCTAATTATAGCTAATTATCAAAAAAATCTTTGAAGTTGGAATAAGTAAAATTTGATACACCAGTCAATCTATTTTTGCGTATATATATAGTCTGAGGTTGTTGCTGATGCAAACAAAGCGATTGAATTGAACCCAAAATTGGCTAAGGCTTATCTGTGTAAAGGCACTGCTTGCGTGAAGTGCAGATAAATTATTTTTCTTTAAAATAAAATGCTAATAAAGAGTGAGCATTTTGGTGTTTGATTGAAGGCTCTACAGATTATTTTGGTGTCGTTTTGTGCAGTTTTGACACGTAGTAAGATTTGTGCTCGTGCAATATAATTTATATTTTATTCTTAGCAAATGTAGCGGCTCTATTTGGGAAAAATAAGTTGCAAACGTTCGTTGTATTCACAACACTTTCTGGCTTCCGTTGGTCACAAATTGCCTTGCTTCATCATTTTTATGGTCATCAAAATAAATGCAGATACTCTTTTGACAACAATGACGCTGGTGACCGGAGCTAAGGCTAAATTTTTTGAATCAGGTTAACATGGGATTGGTTTTTGCTTGATTTGGAAATGTACGATAGGAAGATTACTTACCATAGTTCCTAGATATTTTTTAACTTTTAAGGTGGCAATTTTGGTGCATGATATTGTCTACGAAATTTTGATATCTTGGACTACAGCATTTAAAAACTTTTTTTTTTTTTTTTTTTTTGGTTATAGCAATGACTAGAGATAGTTAATTTGATTTTGTATACTACTCTGATTATATTTCTTAAATTGGGCAATAACAAACGTGTTTACACTTGCTTATTAAATATATATATATAATCATGTGACTGCAACATATTCCATTATTGTATGTGGCTTGTTTTCTTTTTGAACTCGATTTTTTTTTTTCCTTTTTAATTCAAAGAACATGTTGGGGATGGAAGCTTATTATTCTCACATGCATCGGTTTTTTTAATTTTTACATATTAGTGCTTTATGTTTCTGTTTTGAGAGAGAGAGGGAGAGCAAAATCCACCAAAATCTTTGAGGAGAAGGCTGGACATGTTATGACATTTGATATTTATATCTCTCACCATCAAGTCCACCAAAATCCATCAAAATCCATCAAAATCCATGAACTAAGAAAATCATTTAAAATCTAGTCTTAATTGAATACACCTTGATTCTTGTAGACATTTTTAAAATCCCAATTCAATACACCTGGATTTAGAAGGATTCTTTAAAAGTCCATAGAAATCCTAATTGAATACCACTGGATTCATATGGACTCTTTTAAAGTCTTTAAATGTCCAAATTGAATACACCAGGATTTATAATGTCTTTAAATGTCCTCAAGAATCTTAATTGAATACACCCCCCTTAGTCTCACTTCCGCTGCGTGACCGTTTTTTTCCCTACAAAAACAAGCATTTGCCCATTTATGATAGAGCCCTACAGATCTGAAGGTCTTCTACCTCCACCACCCAATATTCCTATTCCAAACTTACCTCTACCTGTCCCTTGTTACATGACTTCAGATTATGACTGTGATTTTCCTCCACTTAAGCCAACTTCAAATCCTGAGAAAACTCGCTTCTCTAGGCCTTTTGTCCAAACTACTGAAATCCAACCTGACGGTTCTCTCAAACAGCCATTTCAGGCTGAATGGCAATCTCATAATGTCAGAGCCCAAAATAGAGTCTTAAACTCTTTTGATCAGAAAATTGACCGTGTTACACGACATGTTTCTCAACATGAACATCACCTCTTAAACCTTGATGCTGCCTTTAGAGACATGTCCTCAGATTTGCAATCCCGAATTGCAAAATTACATTCTGATCTCCACAGATACATTGATCATGGCTATTCTGGTCCAGATTTCGATAATAAAAAAAGGGAAATTAGGCAACTTAAAGAGTTTTTCTCTTCCACAAAGTCAAATATGGAGTCCTTTTCTGAAGAAGCTTCCTCCCAGTCATCCTGGTTGACAACTCCTGTCTCTTCTCCATCTCCATCACAGCTCTCCCAACATGACCATACCAACCCTACCCAGGTTTACATGGCCTCTAGAACCAGAACAGATCCTCAACCTTCCACTCAGACGGATGACTCTCCTAATGATGCCACTTCCACTGGACCCACTCTTTATGTGGAAGAACCTCAAGAACCTATTCCAGTTCATCCTTCTACCAAGCCAACTAATGGCCCTTGGTTCAACCTTGATGGCTCTTCTCCTAGTTCTTAGAGAAAAAAGATCTCAGAAATGAGCGCTTGGCTCGACCTGCAAATGGCCAAATCCGAACAGAACCTTGAAGCAATTTTACGTGAATTCGTATCTCGATTCACTGGTTCTCTCAAAGATTGGTATCAAGCTCTCGAAGAATACAGACAGCTTCAGTTTGTCAGAGTCCCTTTAGCCTCACAGGCTATGGGATTTATTTTTAGAGAATTTCTTGGTGATCTGGATCAATTCTATAAATAGGCTAGGCAAGAATTCTTTTACATGCGTTGTTGTTCAGTCAAGAGAAAGGACATTGAATTCCATTACCAAAAGATGTCCCGCAGGTTTCACACTCTTGGTGGAATCAATGACCATAGTCTTAAACAGGTCTATATCGACTCTCTTCCCGACGAATTGCAAGACGAGATTCAAAGGACGATAGACACCTCCGGACGATCGATCACTGACACATCTTTAGGAGAACTCCACATGTATGCTTTGAGTTCCCTCGATAAACTCTGTGCCACACAGAAGTTCTTTTCCAAAATGTTGACAGAAGGAAAACGGTTGCAATCTCAATGCAAACAGCCTTCCCTCCAAATAAAATGTAAATCCACAGATACTTGCCACTACAGAACCAAGAAGAAAAATCATTTCCGACGTTTCAAGAACAAGAAAGGCAACCCCAAACGTTTCAGGTTCTACAAAAAGAAAGCAAAGCGAGGCTGGAATAAATCCCAGCGATGCTATATTTGTGGCAAGCCAGGACATTATGCAAAGAAATGTCCCAACAAGAAGGCCAAGTCAGCCAGGCTAGTTCAACAGCTAAAAGAAATTGCTGACGAGGTCCCATCCAATGCAGACATCGAATCCATCTTCTCTAAGCAAGACAATGCTGGTCATACTACAACTTTTGTCCTACAAGAAAACTCTTCAGACTCAGAATACTCCGACTCAGGCTTCAGTTCTATCCAAGAATCTTACCAAGCTTCTCACATTGTCCCTCAATCTGGCCCTCAGGCTCAAGTCCAGATCTTGCCCGATAAATATTCCAAACCCATTGATGTTATTGCTTACTTTGACACAGGTTCTCAAACCACTATGATGAACCCCAAGATCTTTCCTCTAGAAAGCTGGAAACCTTATGTTCGACTTTTCAAAGCCGCTGATGGTAAAATCTTTGCAACAAACCTCATTACCAGAAAAAAGATTAGAATTAAGATTTTCCCATCCTATACTCTTTGGGTCCATGTCAATGGCACTCCTCTCCCTGGTAAAGACATCTTCATTGGTTGGGATATTTTTTGTCAAAGCAAATCCCTCCAGATTCTCCCCACCGGAATTAGGTTCAAAAGTAATTTTAAGGCCTTTTCCGATGTTCCAAAGATTTTTCCTCTCTCAGAATTTCAGCCCTCATTTGAACAGATTCAACGCAGACTGCTACACCTTTGTGCTGACAATCATGCCACATTCTCTCATCTTTCACCTCTGTGGAAAAATCCTGACTTCTTTATTAAGCTCCCTTTCAAGCTTAATGAGGATATCAATCCTACTAAGGCATCTCATTCCGGAATGTCACCCTCAGACCTCAAATTGGCCAATGAAAAGTGCAGTGAACTTCTCCGGCAAGTTCTACTTCAACACACCTCTTCCCCTTGGGCGTGCCAAGCCTTTTACGTCGAAAAACACTCAGAATTACGTAGGGGAAAGAAGAGATTAGTTGTCGACTACAAGCCATTCAATCTCTTCCTCAGGGATGACAATTTTCCTGTTCCCATACCTAATGTTCTGTTCTCACACCTTCCTGGTGCCAACGTTTTTTTTAAATTTGATCTGAATGGTGCTTTCTAGCAGATTGCTATTCATCCAGATGAAAGGTATAAAACTGTCTTTTGTCTTCCCAATGCACAATACCAATGGACCGTTCTACCTTTTGGCTTAAAAACAGCTCCATCCCTTTTCCAAAAGGCTATTACCAGGATTTTTCATCCTCTTCTACATTCAGCCATCGTCTACATAGATGACATCCTCCTATTCTCCCCAGATGATACCACCCACAATGATCTCCTCCAACAATTCCATGATATTGTAAATCACTATGGTATCATGCCTTCCGAAAAGAAAAGTATAATTAGCAAATTAGAAATTGAATTTCTTGGGATGAACATCTCTAACGGACAATATCGTCCTGGTCCCCACTTGGCTATCCAATTACTGGATTTTCCTGATTCTAATTTCAGTGTGAAATAGGTCCAACAATTTCTTGGTATAGTCAATTATATCCGAGACTTCATTCCTCATACAGGTCATTACACCTCAGTTCTCTCAGCTCTCTTAAAGAAGCGTCCTCCTCCTTGGGGTTCTTGTCATACTGAGGCCATCCTCAAGTTAAAAGAAATTGCTCAATCTCCACTAGCTCTCACAATCCCGTCAACCGGCCAACTCATCCTCCAGATAGATGCCAGTGATATTTTTTAGGGTGCCATCCTCATCGAAAACCGAAACGGACAAAAAAGTTATTGTGGACATGCTAGTGGAAAATTCAAAGATTCCCAACAGCATTATCACACGGTTTACAAAGAAATCCTTGCTGTCAAAAATGGTATCCAGAAGTTTGATTTTCACCTTAGGACAATGAATTTTATTGTTGAAATGGACAACTCTTCTTTCCCAAAGATTCTCGATTTTTACAATAAGATTCCTCCTAATCCACTACTTCTGAGACTCAAAGATTGGTTTGTCAGATATGATTTCACTGTATGACACGTGAAAGGTTATCATAATGTTATTACTGATATGCTTTCCAGACCTCCACTTACCCATCTCATTACATCTACTGGTCATTATCCTCTCATATTCATGGCTTCCCCTACAGATCCCTCATCATCCTCTTTCGACCTAACAAACCCTTCCCAAATGAAGTTCCCTCCAGAACTCTTAGCCATACTTCCACCTAACCATCAACCTTCTCTGGACCAAATTCAGAATTTTGCCAAAACTCATCTCCCGATGTACTTATCCCAAGTCAAAGGTCAAGGTTGTCGTCACGATCTTACCAATCCTTCCAAACCCTTCCTCGATCCATTCCTGATGCCACCATTCTACTATTTTTCCCCTCAGCTTTTATGGTTCCTCTGGTGTTTATCAATTCTACATCATCATGCCTTTGTATTTCCTCTACAGACTTTATATGGATATCTCTATGATCCTTCCCACTAGCATTCTCTGTTATGGACTTTCTTCCAATAGTTCTCACCTCTAGAAAATTGGAAAAAAGAGCTCACTGAACTTATGGGAAGATACAACCTTTGGAAACTTGACCCCGAGTCAGCCTCCTCTGTTTCCTACATTTGGATACTCCATAGACCATATAGGTACAATCCCCACACGAAACTTCTATGGACAGTCAACACCAGCTATGAGTGGTTCACCACATATGATTACCCAAAATCATACCCCCAAAATCTCCAAATCTCTCTGCTCAATTTTCTTTATGATGTCAATAATATCTACACCAACGAAGTATTCATCCTTCCAGACGTTCCACGTGATTCCTCTCAAAGCTGGAACCCTTTTCAAGATTCCTACATGATTGATTCACAAGACCCAATGGATATTGCCGCCTGGCCCTGCTCCATCTATGGAGCCCATGATTCTGATGATGAAGATCATGTTACTTGCAACCTATCTAGCCCGTGATCTTATCTTCTCTGTGCACTTTCATTATCTAGCCCGTGATCTTATCCTCTATGTGCACTTTAATTATTATGTACTGTTTGTCTGTTTTCATAATTGCAATGTAATTATTATAGGCCACTGGCCCCCTTTTTATCTTGTCTGCCATATTGATGGCTTTTCTCTGTGTTTAGTTTGGATGTATCCCCTCTCTCCCTCTATATAAGGAAAGCTCGCTCTTTGTAAAAATCAGAAGCAGAAATCAATAAAAATTGTGTATTGTGTTTATCTCTTATGTCTTTCTAAACTTCTTTCTACTTCCTTCGAAAGCCTGTCTATGAGATGAATAATAGTCTGTAATAATCTCAGTATGCTTTGTGCTTGCCTCTAGTTGAGGATCCTGCACATCAGAAGAAGAGATTGATCCTTTGGCTTAAGGTCTCTGTCTGTCTCTGAATGATTAAATGTTAGTACTCTGTTTAGGCCATGGGAAGGCCACCATTATGGGGAAAACATACAGACTCTAAAGAGACGGTTCAGGGCTCCCTACCACCCGCCATGGTATCAGAGCCAGTTATTGCTCTGGGCCATAAAAGAGCAATCATGAGTAGGGGTTCTCACTGTATGACACGCAGTGACGAAGTACGGTCTCTTACCCTACCATGACCCACCGGATTAGCCATCCATTATGGGTTGCACATTCGAGAGGATATGCGTAAAACTGTTTCTGAGGTATCTTGGGATGTCACAACAAGCGGCTCCTACGAAAGGAGTGTCAGCTCGTGGTCTCAATGCTATTTATATAATATAAATATATAATATATATTATTTATTATAATAATATATAATATGTATATATATATTATTATTATAATATATAAATATTATAAATATATATTATTATTATATTATTAGATGTGATTTGCTATAAATATATATATTATATAAATATTATAAATATATATTATTTAATATAATAATATAATATCTATATATATAATAAAATATTATAAATATTATATATTTTATAAATATTATAAATATATATTATTTAATAAATATATAATATATATTATTTAATATGTATAATATAATATATGATTGATTTTGTTTTCTTTGTTTTTTCTGTTTCGTTTTTTAATTATTAATTTAAATAATAAAATAGGTAAATAGGGACACTTTAGTCATTGTGGGTTAAAATTGTGGTCAACGGTTAGAGTTAACGGAAGTCAACTATGGGTACTTTAGTTATATTCTAAAAATACCCTTATATGCCCCAACTCCATCAAAAATTCAATGGAATGCCCTTCCATTCCAAACTAAAATTTATATTCCAGAAATACCCTTATATGCCCCAACTCCATTCTAAAAATAATATATTATTATTATATATTATATTAATGATATATAAATATATATTTTATATATATGTACTATATTATATATATATTATATTATTATATATAATATATAGTATATATATATATTATATTATATAATATATATAATAATATGATATATATAATAATATGATCAGAAATTATATTATCAATTCGAACTGACAAAAGTTATATCAATTCCTTGCATGTGGGCCACTGGATTTAAATACTTTGACTTGGCTATATGCACTTGTCAGTCAAAGTATTTAAATCTAGTGGCCCACATATAAGGAACTGATATAGCTTTTGTCAGTTCGAACTGATAATAGAAATACTGATAATATGATATATATAATAATATAATATATACTATAT
This sequence comes from Acer yangbiense, assembly GCA_008009225.1. Taxonomy (NCBI): domain Eukaryota; kingdom Viridiplantae; phylum Streptophyta; class Magnoliopsida; order Sapindales; family Sapindaceae; genus Acer; species Acer yangbiense. The sequence continues at coordinate 29,651,533 of CM017762.1, read as the reverse complement.
TATATTATATTATATTATATTATATATATTATTATATGTATTATATGTTTTATATTATATATAATAATATATATAATATAATATATGTATTATTATTATTATAATATATAATATATATTATATATATTTATATATATATATAATATACTTTTATATTTTATTATTATTATCCATAATATATCATGCTATTATACATTCATACTTAGGGGTATTTTGGTCAAAATACAGTTAACTCCATTCCATTATGTTGTTAACCAAACAAAATAATACTGATTCAGAGATTAATTTTAAAGTTCCAACCAAACAAAAAACTTAGTTTTCCTTTTCTTTGCATTCTCATTCTCATTCTCATTCTGATGGCCATTCCACCATGTAACCAAACGTGACCATAGAGTATTGACCAATAACTCGACTATATATGTTTTAAAAAATATAATTTTATTAAAAGTTTTAATAAATATTTTTAAATATATGTCTGTCGTGGAAATTAGAATTTTGATTAGTTGAATAAATTTAAATTTATCTAACAAGGGTTTTTTTTAATTTCTAACAACTCATATAGTTTATATATAAATATTGTTCAATTGTAAACATATCAAGGGTTTTAGTCAAGTGGTAATGACTTGTCAACTCCCACTAATGACAATTAATTGTCATTATTATCAGAGATGGCGGCAGCGATGGTGGTGGACAGCGGTGGTCTGGGTCCGGTGGTGGACAACGGCAGTCCAGGTCCGGCAACGGTGGTAGATGGCGGCGGTCTAGGTCCGGCACCGGTGGCCGGACGGGCAGATTGTGTGTCTGATTGTTTATAAATATAAAATATATATATATATTATTCTTGACAGTTAAAAACTGTCAAGAATAAAATAAAAAATAATAAATAAATGTTATTCTTGACAGTTTTTAACTGTCAAGATTATTCTTGACAGTAGCTTCATTGACAGTTGAAAAACTGTCAAGGAAACCTTTTAACTGTCAAGAAAGGTATTATTTTGTTGTAGTGTATATTACTTATATTCTCACATGTTTAGGTCTAGTTGTTCCATGGAATGTATTGATCACATGTTCTATATTGAATTGATTGTTTGCATCATTTGCATTCACATGATCACACTAGGAAGTCGTTGTAAAAGGCATGAAGTATTGGTTAGAGTCGGAAGGACTCGGATAGCCGAGCAAGAAGTCTTGTCTAAAGTTGGGAGGACTCGGATAGGCAAGCAAAAAGACATGGCTAGGATCGGAAAGGTCCGGATAGTCATGCATGGGAGGCTCCCTAGAGGCATGAGTGCCTTGGATAGGGAATTGGCTTGTATATTGGTAGGCCTAGGCGTATGGATAGACATAGACTCCAAAAGAGCAGGGTACATGGGATGTGTATGCACTCTTGAGGAATTTCTAATCTACCATCAATATTGGTTTTGTATGTTGTCCAATATATGGTGGCTTCGCATCATTAAGGGATTTCGTACTTTCCAATAGGGTTGGGTAAACATAGACTCCAATAGGAAGTTGGTCAAGGTTGGTCACTTTTAAGGAATTTCTAATTTACCATCCAATATATATAGTACCCAATGGTTGTAGTTCAACCTATGGATGTTTTCTCATTGGAGGTTTTACCACGTTAAAAAATCTCATGTGTCAATTCTTTCTATCTCTCTTTTATATATGTTTATGTGTATGTTTTAATTTTGTGGTACAATATTCACTTGTGATATATTTAGAAGCAAGATTGTGTAAAGTGTGATTTATAATCGATATTCATTTTGATCATATTTGTATATACAATTCATTTGTGCAAATACTATTATCTTATTCTTTGATTCTTTTTGTATATTTGTATTTAGATTAATACTTGTACATATTGGACTTTATTATGAATACATATATTCTTTGTTTTGATTTTAATATATTTCCTTCATTAGCAAGTTGTAGTAGTTCTACTTAATGTACTTACATTGTAATATTCAAAGTACAACTTGTGGAATTTGATCTTAATTGAATATCTTGTATATGAGATACATTGTTTGTTGGCATATGTTTTGTAGACTAAGGGTGGTGATTTGAGCATACATTCGTTAATTGTTTTCTCATAATAATTATGTTTAAGGTTAATTTGTATGTTCACTAAGGTTTTGACATAAGTCACGAAAGAGTTTTTAAAACTAGTGCGTCAACCTATTCACCCCCTGTAGGTTGTTTAGTATAACCTTGTAGGTATTTTCAATTATGCTCTCAAAGCAATACAAAGAGATTTACTTAAAATCATTACTTCTCAATAAAGTAGATTTCAAAGAATATAACGCTCATATTTTTCAAAAATGCCACTCATCATTCAAACAAGTACAAGAAATAATTCATGTATCATGTAAAAAGATCTTTGTGAACAATTTCACTAAATGATCTCTAAATGGCATATATTAATGAGAACTATATGCATCCTAGACAAGTTCTCTTAAAATAACATGCAACATGATGTCATGCACACATAGAGTTGAAAGATGAAACAAGAAAGTAAGCTTTAGGATAAAGATATACCTTAGTAAGTTTTTCATCAATGTAAAGCCTTCACCTTTTTTTTTTTTTTTATGAGCTCTCTTGGCTTGTTTGTTCTCAAGAAAACATGTTATTGGTGTGTCTTCCCAAGAGAATAAAGACTAAACACTTCAACTCAAACAAATATAAAAATGACTATCTCTAAAAGTCTTAACAACAATCATAAAAAATAAGTTTTTCTAAAGTTAATCAACAAATTTTGACAATAGCCAAGTTCATATTAAAGTTATAGAAAAACAAAGCTAGATAGCTATGATTTCCAACTTGACACAAGCTTTGAGCTAACTCAAATGTGCAACTTACACTAATAGTAAGAGTACTCACCCTTGACCATTTGGTCTTGGGTGAACTAACACAAACATCATCATGATCTTTCTTAACAACAATGTTGAACCTAAAATAGAAATTATCTATAATTTGCTTCATAAGAAGATCATTAATGCTTATCTCATCAACATTGTTAGCAACACAAGCTTTATCAAGATTCAGATGATTGAAACTCTTCTTCATCCAATGTTTCTTAACATGTTTTGTAGGAATATCATGCATATCAACTTCTAATGCCTAGCATACTTGAATTTAAGGTCTATCTCTTTGTCTCTAGATGCATTTCCTATTTTGTAATATTCAATATATTTGTAGCACTTGGGCTTGATATGTCCTACGGTATTGCAAAAATGGAAAATAGGAATGAATGAAGAGATAATACCTTTTGGATTTGAAGAATCACTAGTGGGAGTTTGGATTTCAACCTTGTCTTTCTTCTTACCTTTTTCTTTGAGAGGATTTGTCTTAGGAGATTTCTTGACTTTCTTAGCCTTGCTTGAAGGAGGTGATACTTCCATGTGCTTCTCCTCAACTACCAAGCCGCTAGAATCTCCTAGAGGATATGCAAGCTTCATTACTTTGTCCATCTTGATCGAGCCACTAGCTAAGTCCTTAATGGCTTGCTTGGCTATGTCGATCTCCTCAAGATAATCTTGCTCTTTATCCTTCAAAATAGACACAATCTCCTCCTTGTCTAAGACAAGTCTTTCCATCTCTCTTACATTCTTTGCAAGATCATTCTTTTCACATATTAGCCTATGAGATGTATCCACAAACTCATCCACTTGAATCTTAATCAATTCATTTCTCTTCTCAACCTCTCTCAATGCTTCATCTCTTTCCTTTTCAAGGCTCTTAATCTTAGCCAAGAGATTGAGATTGGTTGTATTAGCACTAGAACACTCTTGATGAAATTGACCAATTTCATTGTCAAGTTGCAAGGACACTTGACACTTATCCTCTATCTTAGTGTGAGAAGCCATAAAAGCAACAAAGTTGCTTACATGTTCTTCTTCACTAAAGGATTTATCACTTGAGCTCTCGTCACTCCAAGTAGCCGTCATGGCTTTGCCTTTCTTGTCCTCTTTGCTTTTCCAGTTGGCACAATCTGAGGCATAGTATCCAAAACCTTGACACTCAAAAGTATTTGACTTTGGTCTTGCCCCTGGCTTTGCTATCCTTATCATCCCTCAATTTGCTACGGACTATATTAGCCTCTAAATGCTATACAATGCGATCGACGAGAAAGACCAAGGAAAGAGTTCAATTGTTAGAGAGAGAATAAAAAAAATCATGTGAATTCTTAAAAGAAAAATGAGAATAGAAAAAAAAAATCATGTGAATATCTTCTAAATATAATTGTATGCATTTGGAATCCATCAAATCAATTTTTTATTCATAGTCCTGGATTACATGTGAAAATTATATTTCCACATTGGTTTTGATTTTGTATATATTATTAGGGTTTATGATAGATTGGGTGTTCAACTTATGATGGGTTTATGAAGTAAATTTAAAATTTTAATTATACATATTAAATATGTACTTTTATGTAATTGTATATAAAGATATTTTAATTATAAAAAAAAAAATTATTAAAATATGGGTGTAGCAATAAGTTTTTTTTGGGTGGCAGTAGAGCCATCCAAAAAATATTAATATGGTTAAGGGTTGTGATAGGAGAGATCCGGAAATAAATAATATTTGTAAGGATAAATTTGGAAGTAATAAATTGATATATATTTCAGTTATTTTTTAATAAGTGAAAAGTGAAAAAATTTTACTTTAAAAAAATAATTTTAGAAACTCATGAAGTGGTTTTATAACTTAAAAAATAAAACAAAACAACTTAATGACACACATTAAGGTGGCGTTTGTTTTTTCGTCTGAAGTCTGAATAGGTCTGAAGTTGACTGAAGTCTGAATGGTGACTGAAATCTGAAATCCTGATGATGCGTTTGTTTTTTACTTATAATGTCTGAATATCAATGTCTGAAAACCAGTAATATGACAATTATACCCTTATAATTATAAATACGTATAATTGATATAATTCTATTGTTAATGTGTCCTATAATATTTTTAGTTTAAATTAATTAAATAAATATTTGAAAGCTTCATCCAAATTAAAAGTATAATTCATTTTTTTATCAAAAATAAATGAATATTTTTTTTGAAAGAAAATAAATGAATATTTATAAATATAATTCATTTTTTTATCAAAAATAAATGAATATTTTTTTTGAAAGAAAATAAATGAATATTTATAAATATAATTGATGATAAGATTTAACATTATATATATATATATAATTAGACAAGTCTGTAAAGAGAAGTCTTCTCTTGTCATCATTCACTTTCTTCTTTCTTTTTTATTTTTATTTTTAATAAACACACAACAGCCAAAAACAAGGAAAAGGAAGAAGAAGAAGCAAAAGCATGACCAAACCCAGATCTCCTTTTTGCAAGACCTTGATCAAATCTCCTTCTCCCTTTCAGGTCTCTTTATTTCTTTCTTCAAGTCTTCTAGAACACTACAAACCATAGACATCCTCCTTCGATGGTAAAGAAAAGTTCGCCGGCCTCCTTCGCGAAGGTCACCTGCGAAGGTCGACGGTACTTGACATTAAAGAGGCCGCCGGCCTCCTCTCCTCCAACATCAACGTTGTTGGCAACCCTCCCTGGTCAAATAAGTGCCCAGATTTTTGTTTTGAAATAAAAAATCTGAGGTTATTGTAAATTCTTCTTGAGGGCATTTCTGGAATCAACATGTTAAAATATATCCAGCATTCTAGTCTTCAGATAAAAGTAGAAAATTTGAACTTTTTTTTCTCAGATGTTTTCGATGGTTTTTCAAATCTCATTTCACTTAAAAAACAAACAAAATGTCTTAGAAAGTAACTTTAAGTCTTCAGCCAAAAAAACAAACAGGCCTTAAGTGTCATTACGAGTTTAATGAAAAAAATCAAACAGGTCCTTAAATTGCCATATGATATATTTTTTTATTCGTCCTATGAAAATTGACTCAAAGCAACCTCAACGGTAAGAGCGCTCATTTAACTTTACAATGTGCCGAACAATCTTTATTTTGAGAATCAAAGCAAAATCTTAATTCACCAAAAAATCTCACTCCTTTTCATTAAATCATCTGAGCAATTTAATTCTGCATTAATTAACAAGAAGCTAAGTATTAATCACTTTTTTGGAATTTTCAAACCCTAGGTATGTGTATGTATCTGATACACATGAAATTAATAGAAGCAATTATTATCAGTGAGAACTTAATAAGAGGCCAGGGCTCCATTGTCAAACAATGTACGTCTTGGTATTCACACTCAAGGATACACTCTTATGGAAATAAAACGTTTGGCTTGGACTCTTTAGTAGCCCATTGCAATCATGTCATTGCGACGAAATTTGTTTACATTATACTCTAATAATCAAAAACGCATTTAAATAACTCTCCAAAAAATTATTTGGTAGCTATATTTTATATGCCGTACACAGCCAAAAGAGTAATGATAAGAGCATCTCCAATGCAAAAGTGGCTTGCATACCAATAATTGTTGACATGGCATCAATATTAAGAGACTTGCTTCCTATGTGGTATAAAAATATATTTAATAGACAATCAACTCAAAATTTGGTCTCCAATGCTTCCGTCTAAAACACATTTTTTTTAATGACGTGTCCATCTTTTTTTCCTGTTTTATTTTATATTTTATTTCCTTACTAAAAATATATAAAAAATTAATGTCAGTTTTAAATGTTTGCTGAGTCAACCTAAAAAATAACTGTGCAACAGACTGTCTGAAAGTGGACGGTCATACTGACAATGTCTAATATTTTTTTTGCTATGTCAGCTTGACGTTGAATATGCACGGTTACATTGGAGACACAATTATTAACATAACGTCTATTTATCCTACGTGACATCTTTTTTTTTCACAAACCACACTTGCATTGGAGATGCTCTAAACATATCAAATTCTCAACTCATATTTCTATAAAATAAAAATAATAATAATAATAATTCTCAAGTCTCAACTCATATCTAAATTTATATCTCAATCAATAATGTGACAATTAATAAGTGGATATATATGGTAAGTCAGATACCTTATCATTAATATGTATCAAATTGTCACATCATTAATTGGGATGGAGCCATGAAGGTGAGATAAAAGGTTAGATATCTAGTATTACTTTAACCAAAATGAAATATATTTGTTTTTACATAGAAAAATTAAATTAAAGTATTGAAGTTTTTAATTTTTAAGTGTTTAATTTTTAAATTTCTGACACTAGGGGTTAGAGAGTTCTGTAGAAGACTATAATGATATCTGATAAGCGTGGCAGTTGCTGGCCGGTCGCCGTTGGCTGCTTAGTATGACTAATGTGCACAATATGCAGACACATTCACACACTCACTGGCCGCTGCACATACACATACGATGAGATAATGAAAATATTGAACAAACCAAGACATTTATTGTATATATATTTTCAATGACTTGTACATTTAATGTGAAAATGCAAGCCAAGCAGTCCTCCATTGTTTGACAACCGTTTGATTTTCATCAGATGGGTGGTTGGTTGAAATTTGACCTTGTATATAAATACACTATCAAAAGTGAAAAGAGCAAAAGCATTTGCAAAGAATTAGCTAGTTTGATATAATTTGAAGAAATCAATGGAGGAGAAGAAGAAGAAGAAGAAGAAGGTGATGATGATAAATAGAGTGGCTATTGTGTCGATGATGGTACTGATGGTCTTGTTTTCGACGGTTCCACCGGCGATGTCCCTGTCGTGCTTGCCGAAGACGAAGGACCGAAGCGGATGCAAGGACTGCGTGGCTGATCAGATGAAGTATGGGTGCCCAGCATGCGTGCCGCTGCTTCACTGCATGGCTCGGTGTTTGTGGGGTGGGACTTCCAGGACCAAATGCATCCAAAAATGTGACTGCAATGGTGGTAAACCAAAACTCTCTGATTGCAAAAAGTGCATGTCAAGGTGCAAATGCAGCTGTACTGTTGCTTAGATCATTTCATTATATTTTAAATTCAATCAAATTATATCTACTGTTTGTGTTTTGATCTTGTATAAACTTGCTTCACTTGCTATCATGTTTTTCAACTGTTCTCTGTTCTCATGAATCAATATACAATTTGTAATATTGCTTTTCTCTGCCCCTAGTTTAGGTCTATGATTTCAACAAAAAGAAAACCATCTTGACATATATGATCTAATATTCCATATCCACTAGTAATTTTCAGATGCTGATACAAATAATTCGCTTAAACAAATTAAGAATTGATCTTTGTTATATATAGTATATGATTTATTTGAAATTAAAAGAGTTTTATTTGTTTTTCAAACTCAAAAAACAGAGCATATTACAACATGTACAATTTGATCAAACACAAACACTAAGCAGTTTAGTAGTTTTTGTCATTCACGAAGAAATCTTTGCAAACATCGAAACCCCAAATAGTGAGCACAAAATCTCTCCATTTCCTCACCACCACCTCTCTCTTCACAAACTTGCTCCTCCATTTGCTCTACCACCTTATCAAAATTATAATATTCGACCTCATCAAACTCCAATTTGGCTTCACATATCCCATCAAGAATCTCCTGCAACTCCACGATCCTACGGCTCACCTTCCTCCTTGCCTCCCTCACCGTCGGATCGACCCCGGGTACCGAATCCAGCCTCAGCAGCAGACCCATCAGTGCCTCGTTCACTCTCAGCTTCTCCCGCTCCTCGCTCCTCACGGCGTCCACCGTCTCCTGCCGTTGGATCAGCTTCTGCAGGGAGTTGGCTTCCGAGTTGACGGACGAGATTTTCTTGTACAGTGTGCGGACCAGGTGGGCCCTGTAGTGGGATTGGATCCTGGCGGCGGCTTGCCATTGGAGCTGCGGAGGGAGATGGACGGTGGTGGGTATTTCGGTTGTTGTTGTGGTCGTCGTCGTCGTTGAAGCAGAGAAGACGGTGGATTTTCTGGTGGATTTCATGACTAGTAAAAAATTAAAAATATTAGTGTGAAACGAGAGTGGTGGCTGTAGGCTGGAGTGTTTATAAATGCTCGAAACGGTGTCGTATTAGTTTATCTGTGGATTTTCTTCTTTTGAGGTGGGGTCCGGGCTGGGATGGCTTTCTATAATTCTATCTTGAATGATCTTTGGCGCGTAATATGGCGTCGGTAGTGGCAAGATTAATCACCACCGTCTGTTAACTCCGGGACCCACGCCAGCTTGATTGCATTTTTTTTTTTTTTTAATTGCTTTTCCTTATTTAAATGATCAAGGTGATTTTAAAATATAAAGCGCAATCATGGCTATTTACCCGTTTTTTTTTTTTTTTTTGGTTGTAGCCTTGTAGGAAGGCTATTTACCGTTACAGAAAGGCTTTATTATTATTATTATTATTATTATTATTATTATTTGAAATCCGACACGAAACAGGTTACAGGGGTTACCAGATCTAACGAGATCAAGCACTTACATGGATATACGATTTGAAAATCTACTCAGTGAAAAACTATTCACACATGCTTCTAAAAGTATTCTTTATGTTTCGTAGAGAAAAATAATATAAAATTAAGAGAAGGCTGTACATTTTTTTTTTAATTTTCATCGAATCATCTCCATTCTCTCGTTACTCAGTAGAGTAATTACAAATTCACATATCATTATCTATTCATGCTAATAGGCATAAACTAAAATTATTATGTTGGAATTTAAATCCTCTCCTATTGCTTTGCACTGAAGATTTTCTCCACCTATACAAATTCCCTTAAATTTTGAAAGAATTTACAACACAAATTCATTATTAATAATTAATATATAAAGCATGAATAAGAAGAGCTCTCTCCACAACAATGAAAGTATTGAGAAATCTCTATTCAAACATATAGTATTATGATACGAGCACAATTTGATAACCAAAAATAAAATGTTGGTTTGCTTCGAGGGAAACCAGAACCTCCCAAAATATTAGAAATACTAACACATATTTAATAGATTTTAACTCATACGTTCATACATTGATAGCAAGTCCTGTTTATAGGACAAATACATGAAATTCAAATAATAACAGTAGAGATTAAATAGGATAAGAATCCTATCAATTAACAACTTATTCAAATTTAACTATTTTTATTTTCTCAAAAACGTGATCGTAACATATTATATTAATCTAAACAGTTTGAGAGAAGGAACCAGCTTGAGGGCACAATTCAAATATTCAATCCTTCTCCTTTCTATATCCAAGGCTTAGACTTCAAATGCAACAGCCATTTTGAAGCACCATTCTCATATAGATGTTAAAATATGGCATCGATGCACACAAACAGTAAAAACACGCAGAGAGGGGGAGGAAAAGATACAGTTTATTTATTACACATTGAGCTGACTAAATGGAGATTTAATTATAGAATCAATCGAAATGTAGGTCTCATCTTCCACTTAAAATCAACTCAAATCGATCTCTAAGGATAGGTACTCAGCTTCTAAGATCACTGTTGATGATTATGACAACTTCATAAAGAAGGTGATGGAATGATTTTTCCAGAGCATGTCCCGAAACCAACATTGTAACCAGTACCCTGCCATGAAGAAGTCGAATTTTAAGTAATTTATCTACACTTCAAATGCTTCAAGGAATGAAATGCCATGAGAATGAGAAACACTACTAAAAACATGTATATTTCTGAGGTTAAGATCGATTTCAATTTTGTATTTAAAATCTTGGATTCTAAAAGATGGAATGGTTAAATTGACAAAAGAAATATGGCAAGTGTTAATTGAACATGTGAAAGATAATGTTCCGTGTGATTGTAGAAAGACATTGACATGTTTTCTGCATTGAATGGCATAGGTGGACTTATATGATTATAGTATTACCTTGCAACAACCGGTAAATGTGACTTCATCTCCATCTTCCAAGAATTTACGAGAAGCCCCATTTAATGATAGTGGCTTCTGTCCGTTCCATGTCAACTCCAGCAAGCATCCTAGAGAAGCAGGCTCCTGTGGGGAAATAAAGAAAGCCATTTAGATTGTTTCAACATCTAATGTAAAGCACGGAAACATATAGGAGCATAACTCCAGTGGTATGCCATTTGAATAGAATGAAATCATACAGGTCCGCTGATGGTGCCAGTTCCAAGCAGATCGCCTGGCCTTAAATTGCAACCATTGATTGTGTGGTGTGCAACCTGCTGAGTCAATGTCCAGTATCTGTCACAGGAGTTAAAAACAAAATGTAATATACACCAAAGAAGCAACAGTGCAACACATTATAATATTAAACATGCTCAAACATTGAATTTCCTTGTAGATGGTCAATCAACAAGTTCTATATCCACGGTATGAGAAACAAATAATCCATGAAAGGTAGGACCAAAAAGATTTTTTTTTTTTTTTTTTGAAAGGTCCAAAATGATGTTTATAGTAGAGCATATAAGATAATTCTTGCTGCAATAAACTCCTAGCAAAGTAATGTCATATGATCTAAGTGATTATGACGACTGAAAAAATCGGGATTACTGGTCCAATGAATGTAAATAAAAATGCAGTGATTATGTTAAGAATTTTCTTACAAGTTCTTGAAATTGCTCCTTGTGACCACGCATGAATCTTGTTGTCCAGCAGGTTTGATTTGAACCTTACAGAAAAAGAGGAAATTTCATCGGCATCTCAAATATACAAGAAGCTTTGGTAATACAAAGCCCAAGAAAATCAAATCCTAGAAGACTAACAGAGAAGTTGCTAAAAATACAGAACACTACAAAGAGGAGATAAACAATCAAAAGGAGAAGCAAACAATAAAAAGCAATTCCACCTCTAATGAAATGTCATAGTTTTTGGATATCTTTTCAGCAAGATATGGCAATGGATGGGGATCCTGCAATTTGAAATGCCCATCAACATCAAACATGTTGCCAAGCAAGAAAATAAGCCGCAAAATATCAACTCAAATGTCATTTAAGTTTTAAAAGGAATGATAAAATAAGCTACCTGTTTGGGAGCGTCACAAGCAAAAGGTTCAAGAGCATCAAGTGTCACAATCCAAGGGGATATTGTAGTACCTAAAGATCAGGGAAGAAAAAGTAAATCCTGTTATCACTTATCAGTACCTGCAGGCTAACGATCACAAGTAATGCAGAGTACATGTGCAGTCTTCAACTCATCAATATTGGAATCACATATCATAAACTCTTAACTTTTCCAAATGGAATTCAAGAAATGAGACAATAAAAACTTCATGTCTTACCAAAACTCTTCCCAAGAAAAGGTCCAAGAGGCACGTATTCCCATGCCTGAATATCTCTAGCTGTCATAGTGAATTTCTTATCAAAAAAGCACAAAGTTAAAGCAAAACGAGAACATGAGATGAAGAAACAAAAATGTATGCATACCACTCCAGTCATTCATCATCACAACACCAAAGATATGATCAGCTGCTTCATTGACATCTACAGGCTTTCCTAATTCGTTTCCAGGACCAACAATAGCTGCCTACCAGCACCACGAGAAATCATATAAAACAACAATAAAAATGAGCGACTAGTTACGAGCTCTAGATTTTATATAAAAATTGCTTTAGCATTTGAATAAGGAAGAAAATCATCATGAGTATATACGATGCAAAGGCTAACCATTTCTAACTCAAAATCTAGCTTCTGTGAAGGCCCAAAAGGTGGTGGAGAGTTGCCAGACGGAGTGCCTTGACCTCTGGGAGAACATAAAAAATAAAAAGTAAATATATGCAACAGGATGCATACAAATATAAGAATCAGCTATTGTATTTAGCTTTGAAGCAGGCTCAGCAGTATATTCAGCCAGAAATATGAGATCCATAAACTAATAAATTATCCTCAAGACTTAAGGCAACAACTTAAGTGTAAGATGTGCCTTGAGACAAAAGCTCCGGATGAAGCCTAAGTTGCATGTCAACTGCCTTACGTAGCAGAGATACTCATACCATACAACAAAAGCTATACTTAAGACTACACACATACACGCACCGATCCATATATCACTTCACAGGAATAAGCCATTCTTAACTATTATTTGAACACTGAGTGGTAAATGCAGAGTAGATAAAACAGTATCTGTCAGCATGTAGAATTGAATAAATGTAAAGGAGACACTAGATATATTAAAATATGTTTCTTGATGCAACATCGTGGTGGTTAGCTTCAAAGCAAATTCAAAACTAAGCAACAAAGAAAAAGGTTTAAACACTAAAGTTAAGAAGTATATTTGACTAACCTAGGTCGAACAATATCTGTTCCAGATATAACAATAGATGATGCTCGTCCATGATATGCAATGGGAAGATGAAACCTGGAAAAAAAAAATCAGGTGAGACTTTCCAAACTAAGAAGTGAAGGCATGGAGATAATTTCAGTAATCACAGAACCAAAGCCTTATCCACTGATTTTATAATTACATACCAGTTTGCTGGAATTGGGTTCTGGGGTCCCCGAAAAATGGTCCCACAGTTCTTAGCGTGATGCATTGATGAAAAAAAGTCCGTGTAGTCCCCAATTTCAATAGGAAGAACCATTTCTACCTTGCCCTGAAAGTTCAAATGTAAATTCAACATTAGAAGACCACAACCAATAAACCATGCTTGTCCAATTACAATTACAAGACCATACATAACTATTACCATTGAGACGAGCGATTTCTGCCTTAATCTTGCATTGTCACGCAAGGCTGCTTCAGTAGCTGCATTAGAACATATACCAAATTTCCATTACTTGTATTTTATTTTATTGATCTCAGAATCAGATATTTTCCGGCCAATTTCAATTCCTCATATACTACTATGAAAAAATAAAATAAAGCATACATGACAGTAGCTTTTGAAGAGTAGCACGAGCTTCCTTCCAGGCAGGCCGCCCCATAGCCAACAACTTGTTCAAAGTAGGCTGCCATCAAAACAAACATAGCAAAACACAACCTTAAACTCACAAACACATTTGTTATTATAAGTAAGTGATAAATCACCATTGTGACGACATGAACATAGCATGATCATAGAATCTATGCTTAATAATCTAATTATACTAAAACTCAACTTGAATATAAATTTAAGTTAAATATTTATACAATTACTCAAACTGTAATGTTTTAATCTCGCATTTCATTTATTTTCCTCCGGTTTCTAGGTAACCAAACAGAATATGCTCATAAAATTCAAACTTCCGCTAATCGTTACAAAATTTGATTTGTAAATTCACACTCAACAACTAAAAGACAAAAAAGTTTATTCATGAAAACCAACGAACCTGAAGAAAACAATCAGAACCAGTGAGGATCGGACCGTTGAAGAGACCAGCTTTAGCGATCTCGGAGAGGTCCAGTACGTAGTCCCCGATGGCGACGCCTGGTCGGGCCGGCGAGCCCGGTTCAGGCTTGAAGACTCCATAGGGGAGGTTCTGGATGGGGAAATGAGAGTCCGGTTTGACTTCGATGAATGACTGCAACGCCATGGATGGTTCGGTCGCCGAAACGAATCGAAACGGTGTCGTATTGTGCTCCGGTGAAGCTACAAGTCCGTTAAGTTTCAAGAAGACTGAAGTGGACACTTCAAATGACAAACGTGGAGCTATTTATAACCGTGGAAGTATTTATTAAATATTGATATTTATTTGGAGTAAATACACTAACCTCCGAAAGTTTGTTATAAATACAATTAGAGAACAATTATGTATTTATCTATTCAAACTTCCTCATAGTCTTAACATTAAACTAATAAAAGACCAAATTACCCTTAATTGTTTAAATTTAAAAATAAAGATAAAATTTTTATAAAAAAATAATTAAATTAAATTAATTGAATATAATCCTTTCAATGGAATATAAAATAAAAAATAATTTTAAAATGGAAAATAAAAATAAAATATTTTTAAAGTTTTAAATTACGTTAATTTTTTTTTAAATTCTAATATTAAAGAAAAATTAAAAAAAATTATTTTCTTAAAATTATCTTTATTTTTAAATTAAAATTTTGTTTGATGGTTTTAAAATATAAAATTTTAAAATGGTAAAAAAAAAATAGTATTTATGACTTATTAAATTATTTTCATTTTTATAAACTAACCTTTAAAAATAGTAAAAATATTAAATATAAAAATGAAGACAATTTAAAATTGTAAAAAAAAAAAAAAAAATTTAAATTTATGTTCTGCTAAAAGGATATCTTCAATTAATTTAATTTTTTTTATAAAAATATTATCTTCATTTTTAAATTTAAATAACTATGGCTAATTTAATCATTTTTATTAGTTAAATTTTAATAACAAAGGAGGTTTAAGTAGATAAAAATATATTTTTTCTCTAGTTGTATTTATGCTAAACTTCAAGGAGGATCAATGTATTTACCTTTTTTATATTTAAATTGTATTTTTTTTTTTTTTTTCTTTAAGAGAAATTTGGGTAGCTGGGTTTTAGTACATAATAATTTATTAGAAAATTTAAAGTTGGCGGGGTAGCTGGGTTTTAACGACCGCAATTGTGATTCATGTGGTAGATGGGCTACCTATCTTTCAAACCATGATTGATTTCCCTTGTATGGAACATTACAATTACATAATTAGGGTTAATTGCAATAATATATCCCGGGTTTTTTCATTAAAATTTAATATTCAATGAATGACATTAATTGCTGCATCCCATAAATCGTTAGTCAAACTCCGTTAGAGATAACGGTTGACTGAAATATTAAGGGTAAAATCGTCATTTTGCAACAAAATATAATTATTAAAATTTTAATTAAATCCTAACAAATAAAAAATAAAATAAAAAAAAGATAGAAAATGAGGTATGTTCAGATTCTTTCATCTAATTGATAGAGCAAACCTCCAAATCTGCTCCAATCAAGCGAATCACTCATTTGATGGAGGAACCAGGAGATGTAGAAGACGTAAGACTAGAAGAAGACACGCCCGTCCAAAAGGAAGTAGAGGAACCCTTGGAAGTTGTCTTCTTTTGACAATAGAACTATCGGGTGTTGCAAATCTTGGCAGCGGCGGAGATGTAGATGTTCACGAAAATGATGGTTGAGATATGGCATGTAACAACCCAGGCCTACTAAGTAGATATTGTCCGCTTTGGGCTTCATGCACGCGTTATTCACCCTCACGAATTTTCTTTGGATCATGGGCTTCACGCAAGCATCCTTCACCTATGGCTCAGAACGCGTCTGCTTAGTTAGAAGAGACCAAGGCTTATATGCAAATCATGGATCTCACTTGCTAGCAATGTGGGATATGACAATCTACCCCCCTTCGGACCTCGCGTCCTCATGGAGGTCCAAACACAATCACAAATCCAAATCCATATCCACATCCACATCCACATCCACACC
Source organism: Acer yangbiense (assembly GCA_008009225.1). Taxonomy (NCBI): domain Eukaryota; kingdom Viridiplantae; phylum Streptophyta; class Magnoliopsida; order Sapindales; family Sapindaceae; genus Acer; species Acer yangbiense. The sequence goes on along the minus strand of CM017762.1, from coordinate 29,635,263 downwards.
AGGTAGCAAGCTTGCTCCAATACCATTTGTAATAGCTCAGACCCACTAAGTAGATATTGTCCACTTTGGGCTTCACACATGCATCATTCACCCTCACGGATTTGCTTTGGATCATGGGCTTCACACAAGCATCCTTCACCTATAGCCCAAAATGTGTCTACTTAGTTAGGAGAGACCAATGCTTATATACAAACCATGGACCTCACTCGCAAACGATGTGGGATGTGACATGGCGAGGCTGGGGACAACCGGGATCGAGCCAAGCGGGACCCAACTGCTTGGACAAAGAACAACATGTGCTCTTACTTGGTTGGCCAACTTCATTGGTTTGATTGGTTTGTTGGTTTATTGATTCTACTGAAGTCAAAATTTGATTTACTTTGGTGGTCAGCAATTGGTGGGTTTGAAGAAATTCGATATCAATTCAATAACTTATTTTGGATTGTTTGAGGAATACCCTCCTTATTTCAAGGTTCTTGCATTTCTTTTGAAGAATAAGAAGGAAAAACATGAGAAGAAGAAGATTCAAACAAATCTCTATATAGAATTTATTTTGATCTCAAAGTATTGAATTATTGAGGAAAAATAAAAGGTCAAGGAATTGACGAATAAGCTAATTTTTGGATTAGGAAAACAAAGTTAAATTCTGGTTGAAAACTTGAAATCAATGCTCGGATGAAATCTAGATCCAGAACTTGAATTTCCTTTTAAAAATTTACTGATATTTAAAAAAATATATTAAGCTTTAAAACTTTTTGTGAATCTTCACCGAACCAAAAATATTATGGGAATTAAGATTTATTAGGTTATTTATTATTTAAAAGTATAAATTTGATTATTTAAAGAGTGAATGGTAAGATTTTTTTCAAATAAAATGTTGGGGCATTTTTGATTTTTTTCACTCAAACATTAGTCGACCGTTAAATGGAATGGAAGTCAACCATTGATAAGGGGTCTGCTACAATTAAGGCAATTAGTTGAATATTAAACCTTTTTAGAAAAACTCAGGGTATATTATTGCACTTAACCCATCATTATTATGTGTAGCAAAAAACTCTTATAGAGAGACCCTATCAAGTTGCGAGAGTAATTATGAGAGTATCTATTCAAACGGTGTCCAAACGGTGTTTGTAGTTAGTGGCGAAGCTATTGACAATCAATCGTTTGAAACATATCTTCGATCCTCATAATTAATTTTTGGGATAATTACCCCGGTGGCCATTAATTTGATGACACACTATCAAAATGGCCACTAGATTGGGAATTGATTTCAAAATGGCCATTTTTGATGAAAAATGTGACACTAATGACCATTTCATTCAATTCCATCTAATTCCATTCATTCAGTGGCATTTTAGTAAATAAGGGGATGACATTAATTTATTTTAGATGTTTTTTTAGAAATCAATTTTTTCTTTTGTTTTTTGAAACGAATAATAATATTTAGTGTATGTATATATGTATAGTGTTAGGTTTTTGGTTTGTCTTGACATGTATTCTGAAACAAATTAACGGTGTGTATAAAACTATCTAGAGGGGGGGTGAATAGATTTTAACTATTATTACCCAATTTTTGCATGCAAGTCAATTTTACGAAAATGCCCCTACTAGACAAAAATACAAGCAAGTGTAATAGAATGCGGAATTTAAATAACACTTGATGTATACGTGGAAACCCAACCACTGGGAAAAACCACGGGCTGTATAGTGCGCCACACTCGGAACTCGAAATCACTAATTGACTATGTAGACCTCGTCTAACACTCCGGTCTGTAACCCCTCACTTCTACCCAGCGGGCCTTAATTAGTAACCCTATTCCAATTCGCTTGAGGCCTAAGCACTCTTAGCCCCAAGACTTACTTCTTAATGAAGAGAAACAACCTAAGTGAATATGTATGAATATTCAAATAACAAACAAGGCTAGGTAACCTTAGATGCTTATCTAGGATGATGATATAATCAATTTAATCAACCCTAGATATCAATTGCTAAATGACATGTCAAATAGCTTAGCTAATCAAGATTATTCAAAAACCTAATTAGCTATCACAATACAACTTCTCAAACATACATCATACTAATCTCAAACTTGTATTCAAAGTATATAAAATAACATACAAGTAATTAATTGAGATTGCTTGTTAAGAGAAACACAAAATATGTAAGATATTAGTGAAAAGCTTACCAAGCAAAGTATGATGAAGAATCCATGCAAGATGTCATCTAGATGATCAAGGATGATGCTAGATGATGATTAATGATCATGAAAAAGTGTTTGAGTAAACTAAAAATGAGTTCTTTCGAATTTTTCTTCTCTTTGAAAAATATCCTAAGTATGGAATCTGAATATGAACTCATGTTGTTGACCTAAAGTCAAAGTGGCATATATATAGGGGACCAAAACAAAGTGTGGTCGTTTTGATAAGTTGGCCTCATATTTGCCTTGGGCGCTGTACGTAGAGCGCCTCTTGTACAACGCCCCAGCTCTGTTCTCACGGGAAAACAGAGTGGCACTGTACGTAGAGCGCTTTGTACAGTGACCCAACAGCGACTGAATTAAATCGATTAGGTCTGAACAGCGCTCAATGGGCGCTGTTCGTACAGCGCTTCTGTAGAGCGCTTTTAGGAACGCCCAATGCAAAAATGCAATCCTAAGTCTAAGCATGACAAGGCAATTGGATATGCAAGATACAATCAAACTAACATGCAAGAAGAGATGTTAATGAACATTAATGCACAAAAATAAGACACACAACATACAAGTATTAAACAAATGCATGAGTTGTGAGTGTGTGCAACTATCTCTTCAAGACAAGTAAGCACAAAGAAATATACCTTCGGTGCTAATCAACACGAGGTCTTCAAAGGGTTTCGAACAATAATACCAATACATAAGCTACCCTTACAAAGTACCCCAACATGTGGTTTGTCCACGAAATAAGCCAATCAATAAAACGGGAATCCTTACATATTCCATATCAAAACAATGTTTATCTTGTATTGATTAGTGGCCATTAACATGATGTTTCAAAGCTTCAAAGAAAGACTCGGCTACGGTTCATGCAAGATGGTGTCTTGTAAAGGGGAATAAGTTTCATTGCTCAACAAAGGTATAATTGACCTCATTTCTCTTACAAGGCATGGGCACATACACACAATTCATTCATGAGTGTCCACTACAACAGATTGGGTCTTTTACGACTTGAGTTTTATGGCACACATAACAAACGCGTCGTACATGTTATCTTTTACGGCGCAAATAAAAAGCGCATCATAAATGCTATCATTCATGACGTGCACACAAATGCACGTCGTAATTGTGATGCATAATTTCTCAAAGACGGTGCGCATTTGAAGAACGTTGTAAAAAAGAGATTATTTACGGCGCACATATGAGGAACGCCGTAAAAAAGAGATTATTTACGGCGTGCATATGAGGAACGCCGTAAAAAAGAGATTATTTACGGTGCGCATAAAAAACGTGTCGTAAATGTTATATTTTACGACGCAAATAAAAAGCACGTCGTAAATGCTATCATTCACGACGTGCACACAAATGCACGTCATAATTGTGATGCATAATTTCTCAAAGACGGCGCGCATTTGAAGAATGCCGTAAAAAAGAGATTATTTACAGCGCGCATATGAGGAACGCCGTAAAAAAAAGATTATTTACGGCGTGCATTTGAGGAACGCCGTAAAATAGGATTATTTACGGCGCACATATGAGGAACGCCGTAAAAAAGAGATTATTTATGGCGTGCATTTGAGGAACGCCGTAAAAAAGAGATTATTTACGACGTGCATTTAAAGAACGCCATAAAAAAGGATAATTTATGAATCGAAAATCAAAACCGCTGGTTCTAAATCAAAAATCGAAACCGCTGGTTCCGAATCGAGAACCAAAACTAGGGTCATGTCTAATTCCGAGTACGATTAACAATTGACCCTTTGATCTGACAATATATGATTTTAACAAAATATTTTAATTAAATGTTATAATAAATGTTTTTAAGTATCAATTTGTTTATCATATAAAAATAAAATTTAAATTAGTGGAATCGATCTACAAATAAAATTTTGATTAACAAGTAGAGGTTATATATAAATATTATGCTTTTAGTAGCACAATCAAAGCAGTAGGAAGGTGGATAAGGCTTGGCTTGGTTCACTCATGAGTGCTGGGTTCAACACTTCATGAGAACACCATTTAATTGTGTATTGTGTGTGGGCGTGGGTGGGTTGTGGGTCATGCATGGCGAGTGGGCGAGTGGGCGTGGGTGGGTGGGTGGCTGCAGGGTCGTAAATACATTTTTTTTTTAAACTTATTTACGGCGTGTTTAGTACGTCCTAAAAAAGAGATCATTCACGGCATATAGCTGAAAGCCGTAAAAAGGTTCATTTACGGCGTTCTTTGCGCGCCATAAAAGGGGTACAATTACGGCGTTTTTCAAATGTTACTAACGACGCGTTTTGTACGCCGTATTTGAGGAATATCAATCACGATATCATCTAAAACAGCTTGCAGATGAACGCCATAAATAGTCAATTACGACGTTTTTTATGCGCCATAAAAGACCCAATCTGTTGTAGTGGTCCCTGCATTGTTGTACACCATTTATATAACACATTCACATGTTTTAGTATGCTCATGCATTGAATTCATATTGGCATACATTGTAGAAATACATGTTCTGAGACTATGTCTAGAAAATGGCATACTTGTGTGATCTTGTATTTATATGTTTGTGTTTTATTATATTTGGTCTTGAACATGATCTCATATGATTCTTTATTGAGTCTCGGTCATTTCAGTTACTCATTCGTTAGGTTTTGAGTCCAAACGATGCAGCTAAGCTACTTTGCGTTCTTATTCGTTGAGTTGTCTTCGTCATCATTTTTCGAGATGAATTCTCAACCTTTTGTCAAAGTTTCATAGTCTTAGTTATGCGTGAGGGAGTCATGATTCATAATCTGAAGACAGATTCAAAATCGGAGTTCGGAGGCCCAGATACGGCCGAAGAACGCGAGCGGAGCGCCAGAGAAGCTTGTTTTGCCAACAACCAAGCAAGGAAGAGTGCATGAGGAGGCCGTGAGCCTCACGGCCAGCAGCCTCCTCTGCCCCCGTGAGCCTCACGCGCCCCTCACGGGCTACTAAGGTGTCACATGCTGATTTGCCCTCTCTTTCTCTCTCTTGCCCTCTCTTCATTTCATTTAAATCTCCTTCATTCCCTCCCATTTCATTTTAAGAAGAAAAAATAGAAATCCTTATGTGCATAATTTTCTCTCAACTTTTTCCCACCTTCCAAACACCATAACTTTCTCATACGAAGTTGGAATTGAGTGATTCAAGTTGGAGATTGTTTGTAATCAAGTCCTCTACCTTTTCCAAGTGGTCTTGTAGCTATTTGATCGATTTTTCTAGTAGTTCTACCCAGAAATATGAACCGGCTCATGATCTTGAGGTAGTGGTCATATCTTTGTGATTTCTTCTTTTATAACCTTTAATTTGCTTAGGGTTTCTTCTTCTATATGTATATGTGTGTATGGTGAATGCTATTGAGAAAGATAGCTTCATAATCAAACCTAATCAAAAGTCTAATTAGAGACATATGTGAACTAGTTTATATGATTCTAGGTTTTTCATATGATTGAGAGTTGTATTGTGATTAGTTTGATATCTAGGATTATTTGTGACTTGATTGAATCATTTTATGATTAATAATCCTTGAAATGTGTTTTGATCCTTTGATTGACAAAATCTAGGATTAATACATGTGTATGTGTTTTTATAGCTATCTAGGATTTAATTGATTTATCATTATATCCTTGCTCTAAATCTTTGGCTAGAATATTCGTTGAACACATTTTGTGATTCTAGCATTTTTGTGTATGTTTGTAACATCTTGAATTTGTGCTTCATGTATATGACTTATTCAACTGTTATTTATGTGAATGAAACTAGGAGTTATATGTGTTAGGTGTTTTCACATGCTCTAGGTTTAATTTATTTTTTGTATCTAGACTATTACAACTTGTGTTCTCATATGTTTAGGTCTAGTTGTTCCATAGAATGTATTGATCACATGTTCTATGTTGAATTGCTTGTTTGCATCATTTGCATTCACATGATTACACTAGGAAGTCTTTGTAAAAGGCATGAAGTCTTGACTAGGACAAGGTTTCCGGATAGTCAAGCAAGGAAGACTTGGTTAGGACAAGAGGTCCGGATAACCAAGCAAGAAGTCATGGCTAGGATCGGGAAAGTCCAGATAGCTATGCATATGAGGCTCTCTAGAGGCATGAGTGCCTTAGATAGGGAGTTGGCTACATTATTGGTAGGCCCGGGCGTTTGGTTAGACATATACTCCAATAGAGAGTGTTGCATGGGATGTGCATTGGCTCTTGAGGAATTTCTAATCTTCCAACGATGTTGGTTTGGTATGGACTCCAATATATGGTGGATTCGCATCATTGAGGGATTTTGTATCTTCCAATAGGGTTTAGGTAGACATAGACTCTAACAAGAAGTAGATCAAGGTTGGTCACTTTTGAGGAATTTCTAATCTATCATCCAATATATATAGTACCCAATGGTTGTAGTTCAACCCCTGAATGTTTCCTCCTTGGAGGTTTGACCACGTTAAAAAATCTCTTGTGTTAATTCTTCCTATCTTTATCTCTTACATTTGTATATGTGTATGTTTTAATCATTGTTTCATAATCTTCATTCGTGATGTATTTGGAAACATGATTTTGTTAAGTGTGCGATGTAAGCACATCATTTTGATCAAAGTGTAAATATAATTCTTTTGTATATTGACTTATTTGTGTATAGTCATATAGTGATTGATACTTGTACATATTGGACATTATTATGAATACATGTATTCTTTGTTTTGGTTTTAATATATTTCATTCATTAGCAAGTTGTAGTATTTCTACTTAGTATACTAACATTGTAATACTCAAAGTACAACTTGTGGAATTTGATATTGATTGTATAGTGAGATACATTGTTTGTTGGTATATGTTTTGTAGACTAAGGGTGGTGAATTGAGCATACATGTGTTGATTGTTTTCTCATAACAATCTTGTTAAAGGTTAATTTGTATGCTCACTAAGGTTTTGACATAAGTCACGAAAGAGTTTTTGAAATTAGAGTGTAAACCTATTCACCCCCTCTCTAGGTTGTTTAGTATAACCTTGTAGGTATTTTTATATAGCATATCTCAAATATATAAATATATATATATATATATATATATATATATATATATATATATATATATATATATATATATTTTTTGAGAAGATTATGTTAGGATTATGCTCAATAGCAAGAGTGTAATATTGTTTTTGACAATCTTTTCATATTAATAAAGTGATTTCTGATTTAAACAAATCCTATAGTATTTATAGATTGAATATTATAATTGTCAAAAGTAAATAATCATAAGGTCAAAAGACTATGAGAAAAGAAGAATTGTTCGTACATCTGGATATGTATGAGGTAGACACAATTCTTTAATTAGTCTTGAATAATGTTCACAACTTAAGTTAAAGGTTTGGCACCTTTGTCTTGTTAAAGTTGTAGAATTCTTTTACTAGCATTTGAGTGGGATCAAATGTGTTATGATGAGTCTAAAATCATCGGAGGGTCTTCGAGTAAAAGAATCTAGTGCACTCCGTGCATTGAACTGGATCACAATGAAATACTTTATCTAGAACCGTCAATAGATAAAAGTCTTTTCATTATCATGACAATTGGAGAGTCTATCATAATCCTGAGATAAATGATGGACTTATGGTTGCAAATGGTATCATTTGAGTTATCAATGAGTACGATTATATAGCATAGTCTATCCTCGATAGTTTGGTGATATTCATTTGTTAATCGATAGAGGACTTCATTTATAGATATGGACATCGTGGCTCCATTTATACAATGAGAGTATAATATCATTATATGGATGTTTTGAGGTAATTGGATATAAATCTCAACGTTGAGTTTTCGATAGTAACTATTGAAAGCATGGCTTCTGGACAAATCAAAATATCCAAAGTTCAAAATGTGGTCATATGAGTAAATATGGTAACTTGGAGAGCTATAGGCGGTCTTTGAGCTCTTGGCGATTACTGATATTATTCACGAGGATTCACTATCTTCAATAAGATTGTCTAAGGTATGAATGAGAATCATTTACTTGTTCTATCTTTATTTAAGAGTGCAATTTTAGTTCTTTAGTGGAATGAACTAAAATTAATAGATCGGACCTAAGTGAATCATTTGTTGATTGTGATTGTGATTGGGTTATGTCTATTAGAGCTTAAATTTAGATAGCCTGCCAAGATCCCTAATCCACACGGACTTGCATGGATCACTTGATATATTCTACCGGACTAATTTATGAGTCCATCTAGAATTGTATTAAGGCATGTGGACTTGTTTCTTTTAGTAAGAATGTGCATAGTTCACATGTGGGCCTTTTAATTAAGGTCCAATGGATTAAATGAAATAAGAAAATAATATATGGGCCATATATATATGTATGGGCGGCAAGGTTTGCATAAAAGTCTAATATATTATTTTGTTTCATTATTTGATTAAATGGAAATTAATTAATTGATTAATTAATTATTTAATTAAAAATCAAAATCTTTTTCTGACTAAGAAATATGTTTCTTAGTAGTATACTAATGTGGTAGTATAATAAATATAAAAGACTTTATTTGGTAAGTAGATAAATAAAGGATTTATTTATCTAGTTAAATAAGGAAGTCTTTTATATAGTCACAAATACACTAAAGAGTTGGATTAGGGTTTGTATGTAATATATATATGCATGCGGAATATATAGATAATATATACATATATGCATGCGGAAGTATATATACATATATGCATGCGAAATATATAGAATAGATATACATATATGCATGCGGAATGGAAATATATATATGCATGAATGCATGCAGAGATATATATAAAGTAGGATTCAAGCATATATAAATATATATATATATATATATATATATATTCTTTGTATATTTTCGGTAACCCTAATGTCTTGGACTTGAGAGTTTTTTCTTTTGCTAGAGAAAAATAGAATCCAACTCTTAGACTAGTGTGATTTTCGGCCAAGAGGAATAGAGAGAAAAGTTTGTTCTTATTTCGATAGTGCATTAGTTACTTTTACATCAAAAGGTTTTGTGCACAATTTCGAATAAGGTTCACGCGAGTTTCAATCTAAAGATTGTGAATTCAAAAGTGACTGGAACATTCTTTGTTGTCTCTTGGAACTTGTTGTGACTAACAAAAAAGAAAAAGTTTTGTTAATCCATCCTCAGGTACACAATTCAAAGAGAAGAGAGATCACGCTCCTAGGTGATTCACATTCGTGATTGGATTGGAAGATTTTGAGGATTACCATCGACGCAATGTCAATTGGATCACGCGACAAAGGTACGATATCTTTATTATATGTTAATTAATTAAAGTGTTAAGGTTCATCTTTAAAAAGGAAAAAATTTGAAATATACTAAACCTATTTTAGTTTCGCTTCCGTTGCGTGCACTTGATTTTTCCCTACAATTGGTATCAGAGCCTTGGTTGTACCCTTTAATTAATTAACGTATATATACGTGAATCTATTTCTTTTTATTGTGATTATGCATGTTTAGAAAGAGATGGCACTCTAGGTATTCTCATATATAATTACATTAGAATGTATGGATTTATATATGTTATATGTTGTTATAAAGTGAATTGTTATTGCTCAATTTTGATCATAGAATTTCAATGTATTTTTGTTTCGGAATTGTAACAAGAAGGGTGACCTATTATTGTCACAATTTCTTTCTTGGTAGTTGCTAAGTTTTTTTTTTTTTTATTGTATTAAAATTAAGTGCAGGTTTTTTTTTTTTTTTTTGTATTAAAATATAGTGCAGTTTTTTTTTTTGTATTAAATACTGCAGTGATTAAAAGAAAAAAAAAACTGCAATATTTTATTGTTTAAATAATGTTGTAATACGTTCAAGCATTGAAGATTCGAAGACTTGAAGAATTGGAAGCAACTGGAACAAGTTTGGGACCGTGCGCACCATAGCAACATGCATGCGCGCAAGATTGCACGCAGCTGTGCATGTTGGACTATGGGTTGCGCACAGCAGCCCCATGAAGTGCCATGGGCTGCGCATGGCAGCCCTTGTTAGGGTTGTGGAGTGAGCACGCCCATAGAGGCAGCCGTGGGACGCACAAGTGATCGATGGCCGCTTGAAGACTTGTTCACCAAGAAAGGAGTTTTTTGTATTCCAAACAAATGTAATTTACTTGTTTTTCTAGGATGGATCAAAATTGTGGCTATTTATTTTGCATAAATATTACAATATTTGTTATTGTTTAATGACATGTCATATAGAATAGAAGTGCCACTCATATATCTCTTTTGGTATGAACATGCATTGAATGATTTAGGTATCTAATTGGCATCTAGATAACTTGGTAAATCATTCTATGTGATTTAATCACACGCCTTAAATAATTGAGTGGGAGAAGGTATCTTGCAGACACCTATGACCTCCAAGGTTAGTTGAGCTTTATTATTTATTGGTAATCCCCTTAAGGGGCGTCCATGAATGGAATTTAGCAAGATACTTCCTTATAAGGATAGACTAGACAATTGACTCAAACGAGATCTAATCCCCAAGGAGGGATTTTCGTGAGGGAAAATATTGAGGGTTGAAATCTTGGTAATACACTCAATGTGGTTTTATTGATATCCTCCCAAGAGTTCTTCTTAATAAAATCACAAGGCTAAAATTGAAAACGTTGGTTGTTATGTTAACAATTAGGTGGGACTTAGTCCAACTAGTAAATGGTGCGAACTCCCAAAGGAGGCGTAACATTTATGGGTGTTAGATCAAACGTTGAATTTTACGATTGAATTATATATTTAATTCAAGATAAATATTCGAAAGTGCTAAAACATGATTATTTATTCATATATAATTTTGTTTTATTAAGAAATCATGACCCCATCCCTAATGATCATCCTAAAAGATAAATATTTTAACTAGTGATAATTATGTCACATGGAAAAGGAAAATTGGGTTGTTGCTGCAAGCTGAAAAATATAAGTTTGTTTTGACTACTCCTAAAAACCACCTGCTCCCACTAATGAATCTAATGTGATGCAAAGAGACGAGTATGAGCAGTAGAAGACCTCGAATGAGATGGCCAAACGGCTACCATCTCCGACGTGTTGCAACAGCAGCATGAAGGAATGGGGTCTGCTGCTGATATGATGATGTCTCTAGAAGAGATTCATATGGTTGGTAAAGTTGCTACTGTTAAGACCCGTCAAAAGGTCAAGGAATAACAGAAAAAAAAGCAACTTGGGCCTACCAAGAAAGAGACTAAGAAAGTAACCAAGATCAAAAGAAAGTGCTTTTTTTGTGGTGAAAAGAGACATTGGAAAAGTAATTGCCCAAAGTCTCAGAATAAGAAGAAACAAGGTAATGTGAATTATCTTGAAACATGTTTACTGGCAAATTCTATAGATTCTTGGATCGTAGACTCAGTAGCCAATAATCATGTTTGTTATTCCTTATGGAGGTTTTCAAGAAAGGAGAAGGCTGAATAAGAATGAAATCAACTTGCGTTTAGGCAACGGAGCACTGATGTCTGCTAGTGCAGTGGGAGATATTAGAGTTAATCTAGATTCTAATAGGCATTTAGATTTGATAGACATTTATTATGTACCTCAATTCAAGAGAAATTTAATTTTAGTTTCTTGTTTAAATAAATTTGAATATTCGGTTACTTTTAATAAATTTTTTATTATTAGTAAGGATGACAAATTTGTTTGTAAAGGTACATTGGAAAATGGTCTATTCTATTTACATAGAAATATCTCTCACTTGTTAGACGCAGAATTAACGCAACCTAACCATAAAAGAGTAAAATTATCATAAGATGAAACCTACCTATGCCATTTGCACCTAGGTCATATTAACCTTAATAGGATTAAAAGATTGTGTAAGGATTCCCATATATTGATTGGCTTATTTCGTGGACAAACCACATGTTGGGGTACTTTGTAAGGGTAGCTTATGTATTGGTTTTATTGTTCGAAGCCCTTTGAAGACCTCGTGTTGATAAGCACCGAAGATAATTTTCTTTGTGCTTACTTGTCTTGAAGAGATAGTTGCACACACTCACAACTCATGCATATGTCTTATCTTTGTATGTTGTGTTTATTTTTGTTGTGCATTAATGCCTATTTTCATCTCTTCTTGCATGTTTTCTTTTGATTGCATCTTGTGATTATATGTCATATCATGTTAGGCCTTTAGGATGCATTTAGTTTTTACCTTTTTACCCCTTGCATGTTTTCTTGTGGGGTTCAAAGGAGTGGGCTGTGCGCTGGTCGTCAAGCGCCAGACCAGCGCAGCTCACCAGCGCAGATCGCCCAGTGGTCTGTCGCTGGTCGTGCGTTGATCCTGACCGGCGCAGCTCACCAGTGCAGATCGCCCAGTTGTCTGTCGCTGGTCGTGCACTGGTCCAGACCAGCGCTGCTCACCAGCGCAAAACGCCCAGTGGTGTGCCGCTGGTTGTGCGCCTGTCTGAGCGTTGGTCGTCAAGCGCCTATGCAATTTTTGCCTTTGCACTGGTCGTGCGCCTGTCGTCCAGCGCAAGGCCACTAGCGCACAGAGCAATTTCTGGTGCGTTTTTCAAAACGACCACACTTCACTTATGGCCCCTATATATATACCACTTTGACTTTAGGTCAGCCAAGAGAGTTCATATTCATATTCATATTCATATTCTATACTTAGGATATTTTTCAAGAGAAGAAAAATACACAAAGAACTCATTTTTAATTACTCAAACACTTTTTCATGATCATCAATCATCATCTAGCATCATCTTTGATCATCTAGATGTCATCTTGTATGGATTCTTCATCATACTTTGCTTGGTAAGCTTTTCACTAATATCTTACATATTTTGTGTTTCTCTTAACAAGCAATCTCAATTAATTACTTGTATGTTATTTTATATACTTTGGATACAAGATTGAGATTAGTGTGATGTATGTTTGAGAAGTTGTTTTGTGATAGCTAATTAGGTTTTTGAATAATCTTGATTAGCTAAGCTATTTGACATATCATTTAGCAATTGATATCTAGGGTTGATTAAATTGATTATATCATCATCCTAGATAAGCATCTAAGGTTACCTAGCCTTGTTTGTCATTTGAATATTCATACATATTCACTTAGGTTGTTTCTCTTCATTGAGAAGTAAGTCTTGGGGCTAAGAGTACTTAGGCCTCAAGCAAATTGGAATAGGGTTGCTAATAAAGGCCCGCTGGGTAGAAGTGAGGGGTTACAGACCGGAGTGTTAGACGAGGTCTACATAGGTTGTAAACTTCATTTCAATTAGTGATTTCGAGTTCCGAGTGTGGCGCACTAAACAGCCCGTGGTTTTTCCCAGTGGTTGGGTTTCCACGTATACATCAAGTGTTATTTAAATTCCGCACTATATTACACTTGCTTGTATTTTTGACTAGTAGGGGCATTTTCGTAAAATTGACTTGCATGCGAAAATTGGGTAATAATAGTTAAAATCTATTCACCCCCCTCTAGATAGTTTTATACACACCGTTAATTTGTTTCAGATTGGTTAGTGATGGACCTTTAAGTGACTTAAAGGTTGATGATCTACCAACTTGTGTATCCTGTTTGGAAGGTAAAATGACCAAAAGGTCGTTCAGGACCAAAGGCACAAAAGCCACTGAATGTTTAGGATTAATGCATACTGATGTATGTGGTCCTATGAGCATTCAAGCTAGAGGTGGATATGAGTACTTCATCACTTTCACAGATGATTACTTGAGATTTGGCTATGTATATCTCATGAGACATAAGTCTAATGCTTTTGACATGTTCAAAGAATTTAAAGCTGAAGTGGAAAATCAGTTAGATAAACATATAAAAATCTTGAGATCTGATCGTGGTGGAGAATATCTATCTGGTGAGTTTCAGTAATATCTTGTTGATAATGGAATTATTTCTTAGTTTTCTACACCAGGTACACCGCAACAGAATGGGGTGGCAGAAAGGAGAAATAGAACTCTTTTGAATATGGTTAGGTCTATGTTGAGTTATTCAACACTTCCTATTTCTTTTTAGGGATATGCTTTACAAACTGCAATATACATTCTAAACGATGTACCATCTAAGTCGGTTTCTTAAACACCACATGAGTTGTGGACTAGACGAAAGCCTAGTTTACAACACTTAAGGATATTTGGTTGTCCTGCGCATGTGTTAAAAGGAAAGACAGAAAAGATGGAGTCCCGTTTGGAAACATACATATTTGTGGGGTATCTAAAAGAAACTAAGGGATATTATTTCTATAGTCCTTCAGATCTTAAAGTATTTGTTTCAACAAATGCTAAATTTTTGGAAAAGGACTATATGAATGATTTTGTACCCAAAAGTAGATTTGTCCTGAATGAGATGTCAGGAGATACAATTCCACAAGAGGTTACACAACCTAGCCCAATTGTAAGTTCTGCACCATCACAAAATCAACAACCTGCCATTCCTCGTCATAGTAGGAGGGTTAGAAGTCAACTCGAGAGATACATCGGTCTGGGAGAATCAGTGGAGAATCTCCCGGACGACGATGATCCCTACACATACAAGGAAGCAATGGAGGATGTTGATTGTCGCCATTGGCAAAAGGCAATGCAATCTGAGATTGAATCTATGTTCAAAAACAAAGTCTGGTCTTTTGTAGACTTGCCTAAAGGGATATAACCCATTGGTTGCAAATAGGTATACAAGAGGAAAAGAGGTATGGATGGTAAGGTGGAAACCTTTAAAGCTAGACTAGTAGCTAAAGGTTACACACAGAAAGAAGGTATCGAGATGCTGCAATGGATAATTTGCCAAATCTCTAGGTCTAGAGATGCTGCAATGGATAAGAGTATCCTGATCACTGGACGGCAGTCAAGCATATTTTCAAGTATCTTAAGAGAACGAGAGATAATATGCTTGTATACTCAGGAGGGGATTTGATTCCCGTTGGGTATATAGATTCTGATTTCCAGTCGGATTTTGACTACTAGAAAATCCGCATCAGGATCTGTGTTTACTATTGGAAGAGGAACAATCATATGGAGGAGTATCAAGCAATCTTGTATTACTGATTCCACTAAGGAAGTTGAGTATGTTGCTACATGCGAAGCTGCCAAAGAGGCTGTTTGTCTTCGCCAATTCCTGATTAACTTGGAAGTGGTTCCCAGTGCAAATAAGCATATCACTATCTACTATGATAACAGTGGAGCAGTGGCTAATTCGAGAGAACCAAGAAGTCATAAGAAAGGAAAACACATTGAAAGGAAGTATCATCTTCTTAGGGAGATTGTGCATAGGGGTGACGTGACGATTACCAAAATCGCGTCAGCAGAAAATCTATCGGATCCCTTCACAAAGGCTCTACCAAAGAAGAGTTTTGATGGGCACCTAGAGAATATGGGAATGAGGGATATGACACATTTGCTATAGCGCAAGTGGTAGATTGTTAGGATTATGCTCAATAGCAAGAGTGTAATATTGTTTTTGACAATCTTTTCATTTTAATAAAGTGATTTCTGATTTAAACAAATCTTATAACATTTATAGATTGAATATTATAATTGTCAAAAGTAAATAATCATAAGGTCAAAAGACTATAAGAAAAGAAGAATTGTTCGTACATCTGGATATATATGAGGTAGACACAATTCTTTAGTTAGTCTTGAATAATGTTCACAACTTAAGTTAAAGGTTTGGCACCTTTATCTTGTTAAAGTTGTAGAATTCTTTTACTAGCATTTGAGTGGGATCAAATATGTTATGATAAGTCTAAAATCATTGGAGGGTCTTCGAGTAAAAGAATCTAGTGCACTTGGTGCATTGAACTGGATCACAATGAAATATTTTATCTAGAACCGTCAATAGATAAAAGTCTTTCCATTATCACGACAATTGGAGAGTCTATCTTAATCCTGAGATAAATGATGGACTTATGGTTGCAAGTGGTATTATTTGAGTTATCAATGAGTACGATTATATAGCATAGTCTATCCTCGATAGTTTGGTGATATTCATTTGTTAATCGATAGAGGACTTCATTTATAGATATGGACATCGTGGCTCTATTTATACAATGAGAGTATATTATCATCATATGGATGTTTTGAGGTAATTGGATATAAAATCTCAACATTGAGTTTTCGATAGTGACTATTGAAAGCATGGCTTCTGGATAAGTCAAAATATCCAAAGTTCAAAATGTGGTCATATGAGTAAATATGGTAACTTGGAGAGCTATAGGCGGTCTATGAGCTCTTACTGATATTATTCACGAGGATTCACTATCTCCAATAAGATTGTCTAAGGTATGAATGAGAATCATTTACTTGTTCTATCTTTATTTAAGAGTGCAATTTTAGTTCTTTAGTGGAATGAACTAAAATTAATAGATCGAACCTAAGTGAATCATTTATTGATTGTGATTGGGTTATGTCTATTAGAGCTTAAATTTAGATAGCCCGCCAAGATCCCCAATCTACCCAAGATCCCCAATCCACACGGACTTGCATAGATCACTTGATATATTCTACCGGACTAATTTATAAGTTTATCAAGAATTGTATTAAGGCATGTGGACTTGTTTCTTTTAGTAAGAATGAGCCTAGTTCACATGTGGGCCTTTTAATTAAGGTCCAATGGATTAAATGAAATAAGAAAACAATATATGGGCCATATATATATGTATGGGCGGCAAGGCTTGCATAAAAGTCTAATATATTATTTTGTTTCATTATTTGATTAAATGGAAATTAATTAATTGATTAATTAATTATTTAATTAAAATTCAAAATCTTTTTCTGACTAAGAAATATGTTTCTTAATAGTATATTATTGTGGTAGTATAATAAACATAAAAGACTTTATTTGGTAAGTAAATAAATAAAGGATTTATTTATCTAATTAAATAAGGAAGTCTTTTATATAGTCACAAATACACTAAAGAGTTGGATTAGAGTTTGTATGTAATATATATATATATATGCATGCGGAATATATAGATAATATATACATATATGCATGCGGAAGTATATATACATATATGCATGCGAAATATATAGAATAGATATAGATATACATATATGCATGCGGAATGGAAATATTTATATGCATGAATGCATGCAGAGATATATATAAAGTAGGATTCAAGCATATATATATATATTCTTTGTATATTTTCGGTAACCCTAATGTCTTGAACTTGAGAGTTTTTTCTTTTGCTAGAGAAAAATAGAATCCAACTCTTAGACTAGTGTGATTTTCGGCCAAGAGGAATAGAGAGAAAAGTTTGTTCTTATTTCGATAGTGTATTAGTTACTTTTACATCAAAAGGTTTTGTGCACAATTTCGAATAAGGTTCACACGAGTTTCGATCTAAAGATTGTGAATTCAAAAGTGACCGGAACATTCTTTGTTGTCTCTTGGAACTTGTTGTGACTAACGAAAAAGAAAAAGTTTTGTTAATCCATCCTCAGGTACACAATTCAAAGAGAAGAGAGATCACGCTCCTAGGTGATTCACGTTCGTGATTGGATTAGAAGATCTTGTAGATTACCATCGACGCAATGTCAATCAGATCACGCGACAAAGGTACGATATCTTTATTATATGTTAATTAATTAAAGGGTTAAGGTTCATCTTTAAAAAGGAATTTTTTTTGAAATATACTAAACCTATTTTAGTCTCGCTTCCGCTGCGTGCACTTGATTTTTCCCTACAGATTAAGGCTAAAAAAATCTAAAAAATCTAAAAAACAAAGACGAGACATGTGTATTGATCTAACCCGTTTTTTTTTTTTTTTTTTTTGTATTTTGAAACGAATAATTATATTTAGTGTGTGCATGCATATGCATATAGCATATCACACACACACACACACACACATATAGTTTTTCTATTGTCAGTTTGTCGTGATATAAAATATATCAGGATAAAGAATGTGGACCATAGATTATGAAGAAGTTTTGATAAGTGCATACACTTTGAGTTAAAGTAGGTAAATCTAATGGTTCACATTCTTTGTCCTGATATATTTTATATCAGGACGACCTAACAATAGAAAAATTATATATATATATATATATATATATTTGCACACTAAATAAAATTATTCGTTTCAAAAAACAAAAGAAAAAATTGATTTTCAAATACATCTAAAATAAAATTAATGTCATCCCTTTATTTACCAAAATGCCACTCATAAAAAAAATTGATTTCCAAAAAACATCTAAAATAAACTAAAGTCATCCCCTTTATAAGTTCTTCATTTTTTATTGGCTTATTTCTGTGACAAACCACAATTAGGGTTTGATATGTAAAGGTAGCTTAGGCGCTTAATTGCTAGTGATCAAGCTCAACAAAGGCCCTCTTAAGACCTCAAGATGATAAGCACATCAAAGGTAAATCACTTGTGCTTTTACATTGAAGATAATAGTTTCACACACATACCTCTCTTGTAGGCATTTGTGTTCATTGCTTTTGATTAGATGATTTACATACCTATTTGAGATCCCCATTTCCAAGATTTTGTACTTGTTTTCGAGCGTGTGTTTGTATATAATGCGTTTTGTGAGTATTGTGTAGGTTATATGCCCTAAAATAAGGTGTTGAGCATAATTGAAGAGTTTCGGAGGTTAAAGGGCTGAAATTGGAAATCTTCGTGCAGAACATTCAACTTTCGAGGGCCATATCTCTCTTCTCCAATCAAACTATGTTTCATGTAACCTATTTCTAGAAAGCCCCATAAGTCTACTTTCCAACGCTTTTTAGTTCTCTAGAAGAAGTTATGACTGTTTTTGTAACAGTGCGCGAAGCTGAAAAACTTCACCCGAGAGAGATGTGACCTTAGGGCGAGCTCACCAAGCTCGCCCCTCAAGGTCGCTTTCCTCTCGGGTTTTCAATAGTTTTCTTCGACCAAAGAGCATCCAAGTCGCTCCCAGGTCACCCCAAGGTCGCCTTTTTACCAAAAAAAAAATGTTAAAATTCAAGAATTTACCTCCTTGACCTTGACCTAATTCATTCTCCTATATAACCTTTGATATTTTTAGACCAAAAAAAAAAAAAAAACTCCCTACACAAAAATATTCACCAAGACTCCACCTTTCCTAAATTCCTACACAATCCACAAGACACTTGACATCAATCCATGATCTTTTCTTGTTCTTGGGAGATAAGAGATTGAAGGAGTTTGGAAGAGGAGATGAGCAAAGGAAGAAGAGAAGATCTACATTGTTTTCTCTATACTTTATTCTCTTTCATTTTCTATATTTAGCCATATATTCATTTGATATTATATATTGTATGGCTACCCTTTGCAATATGAGCTAAATATTTAATGCTAGGATTTGAGGAAACTCCACCCATGACTATACATTTATATTGACCTTTGTTATCCTTTATGTGCAAATTGTAGTTTGTATGGATGTTTTAGTGTACTTAATGCTTTCAATAGGGTGATCATCTATTGAATGATCTTTGATTGTGTGTTATGAACCGACCGAAGACACGCACGTATCGTGTTCGACAAAATGTCTTCTATGCATGTCTAGAAAAGTAAACCTACTTAGGCTAGCGTATAGGATTCGTTAGTGCACCAATGTCCTTAACGAACCCATTCATATATTCTGAGTAATCGAAAGATAGGCTTGGTTATGATTTTAGGTGTAACCTATTCTACTCGACCGAGATTATAGGTTAACATTAGGGTGCATGAATCTATGAATTGCATTGGGTGTGCAATTGAGTCTAGAGAGGAAGTTTAGAAGAGGGTGGGGTGTAGACAAGTCCTAGCATCATTTCCGTCATATTTATACTTAAGTTTATTACTTGTCATTTCTTATTTACAATAGCTTAAATCCTTGTATTAGTTTAATTTAGCTTGCTTTAAATATTCACGTATGAAAACCTTCATGTATTACTCCTTTGAATAGCATTTAAACTAATCAATTTCGATAATCAGTCACTCAATCCTTGTTAGGAACGAACTTTACTTTACCATTGTAATACTCTCTGACCTCGTACTATTGCGAGCGTCACTAAAGAGTGTAGTCAATTTTTGGCGCCGCTGTCGGGGATAGAGCGAACGATTGCTATCGATACTAGTTAGTTTATTGATAATTTGAACTTTTTAATTTAGTTTGTGTGTTTCTCTTGATAGGTACTCTTGCTCTTACATGCACCTGCGCACGAGAAGCCAAAATCCTCATTTCTTGGATTTTGACCCTGAAATTAAGAGACTAGCTCTAAGAAATAGACAAGAGGCAAGGGTGAATAGAGCAGTGACGGTAAACGATGGACTTTTATGAGCGACACACTTATGCTTATGAGAGTGATGCAAATCATGCACAGGCTTCGGGGAGAGAACAAGAGGAGGCTGTGGTTTGCGAGATTATTTAATGTATTTGGGCACAAGATAGAGTGTTACCCATTAAGAGTTGAATTTTTGAAGTTTTGCAGACAGCATGCTCAGACATTAAAATCTTACAGCCCAGAACCCACAAACACATTTAGAGATTTCTACAACCCAGAGCCGCACTACAAGCCATACAACAACTCTTACAACCAAGATTAAATGACGCACCAAGACTTCTCAATGAGCTATGATGAGATCAATGCCTTTGAACAACCTACCTCATCTTACCAACCAATGTTCAAACCCATTGAAAAAGATATGAAAGAGGTGATTGAGATGAGCAAGGAGGTTATGAATGCTACTAGGGATCTGATGTCTAAAATGGATGAGCTAAAGGATGGGAAGGCTTGACTTCAAGAGAAATAGAGGAAACTTACCGAGAGAAAGAAGAAATGAGGAAGAATTTGAGAAGAAGTTGTAGCTCATGAAGAAGGAATTTGAAAGCGAGAATGCCTAGCTTCAAGAGCTAAACAAGAAACTCATACTTGAAGTAATGACACTCAGAGTTGAAAATAGCACACTAAAGAAGATGAATGGCAAAGTCTCCAAAAAGAGTAAAGATTTTGAAGAACAAATTGAGAGACTTGAAGCCGAAAAGAGTACAACATCGAAAGAATTGAAGAACTTGGCGAGTCTATCGAAAGAATTTGAAGATGAGGTAGTTCGCAAGTCGAGAACAATGCAAGTAGAGTTGTACAAAAAGCCAATGCCTTAGAAGAAGTAAAATGAGCACTTAGCAAAAAGGAGGAGGCCCTCAAGATAGCATAAGTGAAAGAGTGTGACTTCATAGCTCAACTAGACAAAGTAGAGAAGGAGGTCAAGGCGTTACAAGTAAATCAAATCCAGTTGCCTCAAAGTCACTCATCAAAAGGGAGTTCCTCTAATTCTAATCTCATTTGCTATGTGTGTTCAAGGAGAGAGCATTTTAAGGCTAAAAATTTCAAGTTTAACCAACATAGGAAAACGAGAGGTCCTAGGAATAGGATGAGTCCACTTAGGGTCAAGCAAATTTGGGTAAGGAAAGATCAAGTGCACTTATTTAGAAACATGGGAATGGAAAAGATAGTGAAGTCACCCAATTTTGTTTGGATTGCTAAGAAAAGAGAATTCCCTAACTTGGTTAAACCACCCTTAGTTAATCCTAGCCCCACCCCAAATGCACAATGTTGAAAATCTTCGTGCATGTTATTTTTATGCTTTATTTTGTCTGAAATTTGCACAATTTATTTTTCCTTTTTTAATCTAGTATTTTTCTCTATGTGTGAATTGTGCATGATAATTGAGAGAAGAGAATGCATTAGGTTTGAGGGTAAAATCTATTGTGGGATTTGTTTAGTTTGTTTCTTTTGAATAAATGGTGTTTCAAACTCTTGTTGGCAATTGCATGTATTGAGTAGACCTTTATTTGCCGGAACTTTCTAATATACTTTGTGAGTGTGTAGATTTTTCTAATGCTTCTTGAGGAAGCGAATTGTGTAGCTTGTGCGATAAAGTAAGGATTCTTTATCTCTTAGGAGGAAACAAAGACAACTTGCGAGTCTTTGAGGGACGAGCAAGCTAAGAGTGCTCATAAAAAGGGCAAGAGCCTTATCTTCATAAAGAAAGCAACATCTTAGAGTTCGAAGAGCATGAGCGCCATACCACGTCTTGCCTAAACGTTAAATCGTGCGCTTGGTGGGAGGCAACTCACCTAGGTACATTTTTTTCTTAGTTTATATTTGTTTTTATTTTGTTTTTACATTTTTGTTTAGAATAAGTGTGCGGATGGTTTGAGTTGTGTTTAGTGCCTAGGAGATTTATGTTGTTTGTGTCTTGAGGTATTGCCTCCCATGCTTCGTTTATTCATTGTCCATGAATCTCATGTCATATGAAAAAATTGAAGATAATGTTTAGATTAGGTTTAGGGGTTTAGATTCATTATTTGAGTCATTTTTATTTTACTTTTTCAAGTTTTTCTTTGACCTTTGCGAAAGTACCCTGTTTTAAAATTTCGGAGGCCAAATGTTTCATTTAAACTGTACTTCTTGGTGAGGAAATAAATTATTTTGCCCACGTTGCGTTCTTTTATTTTTCAATATAGTTCCAACGGTATAAAGAATGTAAATTTCTAGGTGGAGTTTCAAAAGTTATGAATGTTCCTTCGACCAATGGTCATGGGCGATGCCCTGTTTTAAATATCTGCACGTGAACCATCTTCGACGTCCGTTCGTACACTTTTCCAATTTTAATTTTGAACTGTTTTCTAAATGAAAAGTGTGCATTTGCATGTCTATTTTCTTGTGCCAAAATTTGAGAAATAGTTATTAAGTATTTGTGAAAATATGTACTAAAGAGCGGACATAGGTCGATTTCAAAAGTCACCGGTTTTTGGAATTTTATTCTCTATGTTGAGATGGTCTTTCACATTGTATTTTTTGTGTTTTGTGTAGTGTTAGTGTGCGCCGTTAGGTCAGACTCTTTTGTTTCCAACACTGGGGACAATATTGAGTTTTGGTTTAGGGGTGCAGCCATCCAATAACCATCGTGTGTCATTATTTTCTTTTGCATGATTGTCTTCTATGTGGTCTTGTATGTGCTTAATTGTTTTCAATTTCTGCATGATTGTGTGTTTGGTGAGTCAACTTTTGTCCGTTCTCCTACTTCGAGCTAAATTTTGGAGCATTAGCTTGTTTAATGAGATGCTTTTGGGTTGTGCCTTTGGAGGCAATTTTTGCATGTGTTGAATCCCTGAGTCTACGCAAAGGTTGTGCTAGTTAAAGCTACACCACATTGCTTGCACGCACCCTACCAGACTCGAAAAGTGTCTTAGTAATTAGGTATCGCGTTTAAGATGTCTAGATCATTAGTAGAGACTAGCCGCGTGAGGCCAGAGCCTAAATAGCGTCCTTATGAGTGTGATTTGTTTTATTGTTACATCTTAAACGCTATTCGTGTAGATAATTAAGAATAAATAAAAATGACCTCACTCCATACTTTGGGGATTGAAGAACGTCATTTTAAGAGCATCACCGTAATTTTGCCTTTGTTTGTTTGCTTAGCTCGTGCCTATAGAGATGATGTAGGCTATGTGTGTTAAGTCGCTATAAATGACCCAAACACGTCCCTAGCCTTGTGTGTGTTCTTGAACGTCCTATCTATGTTGACCTACACACTAAACCCTATCACTATATCCACCTATTTTATTTTATTTATATATATCACCACATATTACATAAACACTATACCACCCCCTTGCTAAGATAATGGCTTGTTATCCTATCAAAAATGAAGCTCAAAGAAAAATCAAAATTGTTAAAATAGCGTGTACTCAGGCTAGATGCATAAATTGTGCAAAGAATAAGGCTAAAAATATATGAAAAATTAAAAAGTGCTTAAAGAAAAAAAAAAAAAAAAAAAGAGCATGGAAAGCCTTCTAATCCTTAAAAGTGCAAAAGTTGCCAAAAATGTAAAGCAATTTAAAAATTAGCACAAAATGATCAATTGAATGATTCGTGCCTAGACGTTATTATTGTAAAGAGCATGCCAATTAGAAGTTAAGCATATTCGGTAGCTAGCCCATAATTTCGTACCCATCTAGCCTCTCCATAGCAAATTCACTATAACCTCACTTGAATTTTAAAGAAGTCCTAGTTGATCTATAGGAGGAGTTATAGCTTATTGATGAAGGTATCAAATGGTGCTCTGCTCTTGTTCTTAATGTTCAAATCCATTCTTGTGGTTTAATTGCATTTAAATTTTAGTGGTCCTTCAAAAATTGTCATATGCGTGTAAAATTTGAAAATTTCTTGTGCATAATCTCCAACCGCATATGTTTGTTAAGTGAGCATAGGTTCTGAGTGGTAAATTGAGAGAGATCTTGAAAGGTATAGAGTCGAGGCGAAATGATATTATAAGACTCTTGTGTTCGATGCTTTTTGAAGCTATGTTCACTAAGAAGTATGGAATTGCAATCTCTCTTGTTGTTGCACTATAGCTTGCACTTCCCAAGCTTTATCTTAGGGGTCTTAGCATGCATATGCCTCAATCTGGTCCACCCCCTATTGCATCTCTATCTATAGTTGGCTTAGCAGGAAAGACGTTTGTGGATGTCGTACTGTAAACCCTCATGAGACTTCACTCGTCCACTAGGGATCGCCTAGGGGTTTAAAAGGCTTATGGCACGTGTCAAGTGCCATCGTGTCACCCACGAAAGCAGTGTTTTATTTTCTTTATTTTATTTTATTTTCGTTTGTTTTTTGTTTTAGTTTTGCTCGAGGACGAGCAAAAGATAGGTTTGGGGGTATTTGATTGGATGATTTACATACCTATTTTAGATCCCCATTTCCTAGATTTTGTACTTGTTTTCGAGCATGTTTTTGTATATAATGCGTTTTGTGAGTATTGAGTAGGTTATATGCCCTAAAATAAGGTGTTGAGCATAATCGAAGAGTTTCGGAGGTTAAAGGTCTGAAATTGGAAATCTTCGTGCAGAACATTCAACTTTCGAGGGAAATATCTCCCTTCTCCAATCGAACTACATTTCATGTAACCTATGTCTAGAAATCCCCATAAGTCTACTTTCCAATGCTTTTTACGGATCGCGATTCCGAGTTCTCTAGATGAAGTTATGGCTGCTTTTGTAACAGTGCACAAAGTTGAAAAACTTCACCCGAGAGAGATGCGACCTCAGGGCGGGCTCACCTAGCTCGCCCCTCAAGGTTGCTTTCCTCTTGGGTTTTAAACAGTTTTCTTCGACCAAAGAGCATCCAAGTCGCCCATAAATCGCCTTAAGGTTGCCTTTTTACCCAAAAAAATGTTAAAATTCAAGAATTTATCTCCTTGACCTTGACCTAATTCATTCTCCTATATAACCTTTGATATTTTTAGACCAAAAAAAAAAAAACTCCCTACACAAAAATATTCACCAAGACTCCACCTTTCCTAAATTCCTACACAATCCACAAGACACTTGACATCAATCCATGATCTTTTCTTGTTCTTAGGAGATAAGAGATTGAAGGAGTTTGGAAGAGGAGAGGAGCAAAGGAAGAAGAGAAGATCTACATAGTTTTCTCTATACTTTATTCTCTTTCATTTTCTATATTTAGCCATATATTCATTTGATATTATATATTGTATGGCTACCCTTTGCAATATGAGCTAAATATTTAATGCTAGGATTTGAGGAAACTCCACCCATGACTATACATTTATATTGACCTTTGTTATCCTTTATGTGCAAATTGTAGTTTGTATGGATGTTTTAGTGTACTTAATGCTTTCAATAGGGTGATCATCTATTGAATGATCTTTGATTGTGTGTTATGAACCGACCGAAGACACGCACGTATCGTGTTCGACAAAATGTCTTCTATGCATGTCTAGAAAAGTAAACCTACTTAGGCTAGCGTATAGGATTCGTTAGTGCACCAATGTCCTTAACGAACCCATTCATATATTCTGAGTAATCGAAAGATAGGCTTGGTTATGATTTTAGGTGTAACCTATTCTACTCGACCGAGATTATAGGTTAACATTAGGGTGCATGAATCTATGAATTGCATGAGCATATTTTAGGTGTGCAATTGGGTATAGAGAGAAAGTTTAGAATAGGGTGGGGTGTAGTCAAGTCCTAGCATCATTTTCGTCATATTTACACTTAAGTTTATTACTTGTCATTTCTTATTTACAATAGCTTAAATCCTTGTATTAGTTTAATTTAGCTTGCTTTAAATATCCACGTATGAAAACCTTCATGTATTACTCCTTTGAATAGCATTTAGATTGATCAATTTCGATAATCAGTCACTCGATCCTTGTTAGGAACAAACTTTACTTTACCATTGTACTACTCTCCGATCTCGTACTATTGCGAGTGTCACTAAAGAGTGTAGTCAGCTTTCTATGTACATTCTCTTCACTCTTCACACTTGCACACTTGCATGAGTAGCGGTCTATGTCAGGTACAACACCTGATGTCTTTACGCCGTGCATACCATCGTGGGTGCACTTGCCTCTAGAGCGGTCCCTCACAGCGGTAGTTTCTAGTGCCTACACGCCCAACATACCGCGGCACAAACACCTTGTCCGTACCGCGGTACGCATCATGGTTGTAACGGTATTTGGTTTTAAAAAATGATCAAAACGTTGTAGCTTTGTGGTGACCTCATATATAAGTGCCAATTTTTCTTTAAGTCAGTTGCCAAGAGTTCAAAATCATATTTTTAACTTAGAACATTTTCTAAGAGAGAAAATCATCCAAGAACTCACATTTGATCACTCAAAATCATTTCCATGTGCATCAAATATCATCTAGCATTATCTAGGATCATCTAGGATGTATCTTTGCACGGGTCTTCTTCAACACACATAACTTGGTAAGTTGAACACCACCTTAATCCATTTTCCTGTTCTTACTTAGCAAGAAATCTCATTTATTACTTGTATGCATCTAGAACATATTTTATATACAAGATTGAGATTATTGTGTTGATTGATTGAGAGTTGTATTGTGATAGCTATGACATATAGGATTGTTTAATCTTAAATAGCTAAGTTTACATATGACATGTAGACACATGATATATAGGATTGCTATTATTGACATCTTTAATTCCTAGATAAGCATTTAGTGTAACCTAGCATTATTTGCATCTTGAATATCATGATATTCACATAGGTTGTTGATCTCTTATTTGTGAAGTGAAGCTTTGAGACTAAGTTGCTTAATGCGTAAGCAAGTAGGTCTAGAATCGCTATTAAAGGCCCGTTGGGTAGTAATGGTGGGTTAATGACCGAGAATGGTTGAGGTCAACCTAGGTTGTAAACATCATTACAAGTCATAGATTTGAGGACCATGTGTGGCTAGCATAGTAGCCCGTGAGTTTTTCCCAGTTGTGAGTTTCTCATGTAAATTAATGAACGAGCAATTTATTGTTTTCCGCACTTAGAATTAAGTTGATTGAATTTTGCTTAAATTAAGGTTTTTATTGAATATTGACTATTAAAACCTATTCACCATTTCCCCCCCCCCCCCCCCCTAAAGGTATATTTAGACACACCGTAATAGTTTTACCCTTATTTACTATAATGTCACTCATTGGATGGAATTAGATGGAATTAGATGGAATGGCCATTAGTGCCACACTTTTCGTTAAAAGTGGTCATTTTGAATCCAATTCCCAATCTAGTGGCCATTTTGATATCCCTTAATTTGTTTTTTCCTTTGTTCCTTTTAAAATGAAAATTCAACATTTCCTCTTAATCCTCATAATTAATTTGTTTTCCCTTTGTTGCTTTTAAAATGAAAATTCAATAGTTCTGCTTGTAGTGTTTCATCAACATGATCAAAAGAAAAAAAAAAATCCTAATATTGACAATATGGGCTCTTCGGGCTATCGAGTCTCACTATATATTTATAAAAATGCAAGTAAGGGAAAGTCTAGGGATCGGCACGGCGTGGGGGCCCATTACGATGGGGGAGGGTCCCCTCACCACCTTCCCCATTCCTCTACCCTTTCCCCCACCCCTGCCCCAAATCCCCATTTGGGGCAACTAGGGATGGGATGTTTGGGGGGAGGTTCCCCCACCCCCACCTATTTCCTCCATTTCCTCCATTCCTTCCCATTTATAGTCAATTTCCAATTCAAAATCCAGGATTTGGAATTTAAAATGCGTGGCACCGTGGTAGCAATCAGCGGTCAGGCGAATGACACTGTGGTTAGAATTAAATTTAAACTAAGGATTAGGTTTAGATATTTGTTTGGATTTTGAAATAAAATTAAAATATTATATATATATATATATATATAATATTTTGGAAAAAAAATGAGGAAATATAGGTGGGGGAGGTTCTCCCACCCTCACCCCAAATCCCTATTAGGGGTAAAATTTGCCCCCAAATGGGGATGGGCCCCATGGGAGATTTTCCTGTCCCTAGAGAAACAATTATCATTTTGTGAAAGTAGTATCCAAACTATGTCTTAATTTTTTCATCCGACCAAATTCCGGTAGAACCCTAATGTTGATGTGTTGGACTATTGGTTGCTCTTGAAAAGGAAAGCATGTAAATGGAGGACATACGAGTCCTACTTTGCCTATAAAAAGAAATGAGGAAGACTTTTATTATGTTCAGAGTAACGATCCAAACCGTGCTTGTAGTATTTCATCAAGACAAATTATGGTTGAACTCTAATATTGACGTGATGGTAGCCCTTAAAAAACACAAGTGGAGGGCGGTCGAGTCCCGCTTTCTCTACAAAGATGCTAGTATGGAAACCTTTATCATTTTGTGAATAGTATCCAACCGTGCTTTTAGTGTTTCATCTAGATAAATTCTGACAGAACCTAGATGTTGATGCAGTGGTAGCTTCAAAAAAGAAAAACATGTAACTATAGGATATTTGAGTTCCACCGGCCTATAAAATGAAGTGGGAAAGACCCGTACCATGTTGTGAAAGTAGCTGTCGAAAGTCGAAACAAATTCTAGCATAACATTGATTTAAATGAGGTGGTATCCTGACAACAGGGTCGTAGCTCTGTTGATAAATGAAAGAGTTTGGAGCTTGAGCAAATAACTCTCAGGTTCCTACCAATGGTGAAAGCTTTCAAAAAAAATACTTAAGGGGGTGTATTCAATTAGGATTAATTAGGATTCTTGAAGACATTTAAAGACATTTTTTAAGTTACAGATTTTCATGGATTTCTACAGACTTTTATAAATCCACATGGACTTTCATTGATTTGTTTAGACATCCATCTCAGACTTTTATGGATTTGTTTAGACATCTATCTCAGACTTTTGTGGATTTGTTTAGACATCCAAGGATTTTCATGGATTTGTTATCTCTAACTTATCAATAGTAAGCTAATTATAGCTAATTATCAAAAAAAACCTTTGAAGTTGGAAGGAGCAAAATTTGATATGCCAGTCAATCTATATTTGCGTATATATATATTATGAGGTTGTTGCTGATGCAAACAAAGAGATTGAATTGAATCCAAAATTGGCTAAGGCTTTTATGAATTTGTTATCTCTGACTTATCAATAGTAAGCTAATTATAGCTAATTATCAAAAAAAACCTTTGAAGTTGGAATGAGCAAAATTTGATACACCAGTCAATCTATTTTTGCGTATATATATAGTCTGAGGTTGTTGCTGATGCAAACAAAACGATTGAATTGAACCCAAAATTGGCTAAGGCTTATCTACGTAAAGGCACTGCTTGCATGAAGTGCAGATGAATTATTTTTCTTTAAAATAAAATGCTAATAAAGAGTTTTTCAAAAAAAAAAAAGCTAATAAAGAGTGAGGATTTTGGTGTTTGATTGAAGGCTCTACAGATTAATTTGGTGTTGTTTTGTGCAGTTTTAGCACGTAGTGAGTTTTGTACTTGTTATATATAATTATGTCACTGCAACATATTCTCACATATATAATTATGTGCAATTTTTTTTTTTCCTTTTTAATTCACAGAACATGCTGGGGATGAAAGCTTATTATTCTCACAGGCATCGGTTTTTTTAATTTTTACATATTAGTGTTTTTCGTTTCTGTTTTGAGAGAGAGAGGGAAAGCAAAATCCACCAAAATCTTTGGGGAGAAGGCCGGACATGTTATGACATTTGATATTTATATCTCTTACCATCAAGTACACCAAAATCCATCAAAATCCATGACTTAAGAAAATCCTTTAAAATCCTTTAAAATCCAGTCCTAATTGAATACACCTTGATTCTTGTAGACATTTTTAAAGTCCTAATTCAATACACCTGGATTTGAAAAGATTCTTTAAAAGTCTATATAAATCCTAATTGAATACCACTGGATTCATATGGACTCTTTTAAAGTCTTTAAATGTCCAAATTGAATACACTAGGATTTATAATGTCTTTAAATGTCCTCAAGAATCCTAATTGAATACACCCCCCTTAGTTCCGAATTAATATATATTGTAAAAAAAAAAAAAAAAAAAAAAATTGAAGTAGCATCCTGGAAAAATAGAAAAATAAATAATAAATAATAAATCCTAACACCTGGTGCTCAATTAGATCCAATGGGAGCCACCTGTGAGTCCAATGGGAGCCACCTGTGAGTCTGTGACTAAAAGTAAGAAAAAAAAATCCTGCCACCTGGGACTAAAAGTAACGGTGGACGCTTCAGATCGGTTCGATTTCTAGTATCATATACCATATATAATCGTGTTCATTTTTTTAATCAAATTGACTCACAAAAACTTATTAATTTGATTTGACTCGAATTTTATTTTTTAATTTCAATTCTATTCTGTTTAATATAGTTTTGGACCTTTTGGACATTAAAAAAAAAAAAAAAAAAACATTAATAATCGATCTCCTTGTTTGATAAACTTTCCACTTTTAAAAGTGAATTATAAAAAACTGATTTTGGCTATTTCCTTACCTTTCCACGTAAAAAAAACATAGTCTTATTAATAGTCTAAAATTAGTGTTCAAAGTGTAAACCATTCACAGTACATTTTATTCATAATTCAAAAATCAAAATAATACATTCCATCGTAATTCAAAATCTAAAATATACACAAAATAATAATCAAAGTTCATCCAATGTTAAAAAAATATATATAATCGAAACTATATATAATAATATTTTTTTCTGAAAAGTAAACTATACATAATATTGAGGGAATAGGGGGAAATAGAACCAAATGGATTTGGTTTTGTGGGAATATCACCAAGTTATTAACTCTATGTTTTTTAGCACCAAAGTATGTGGTGAGACTAAAATACCCTTCACTTATTCTTTTACTTTTCTTTTTACTTTTTAAATTTCTTTCTCTTTCTTCCTCTCTTCTCATTTTTTTTTTCAAAGACTTCCATTGATCCGTTAATGGATGTCGAACAAACCTCAAATGGAGGTCGACCTCCATTAGAGGTCGAAATGACCTCGACCTCCATTGGTGGTCGATGAAGAAGAAGATAAAAAAATCCAAAAAAATCTGGAAATTAAGTCTCCGCTAGTTTGGAATAAGTCTCGGCTAATTTGCTCAAACTTATTCCATATTAGCCAAGACTTATTTCCAGCCACCCGAGACTTATTGTCAACTACCCAAGACTTATTGCAAAATACCTGAGACTTATTTCCAGAATTTTTTCCAATGGAGGTCGTCGAAACGAGCTCTAATGGAATCGACCGTTTCGACGATCTCCATTGGAGGTTTGTTCGACCTCCACTAATGGATCAATATAGGTCTTTTAAAAAAAAGGAGATATATATATATATATATATATATATATTTAAAAAAATATAAAAAAAATAAAAGTAAAAGAATTAGGGGTAAATTTGGTAGAACACAATAATTGGTTCTATTTCCATAACACTTAAGAACTTGGTGACTTTTCTACAAATAGCCTTGAAAATAGTGCCAAAAAAAAAAAGAATCCCATAATATTTGATAAAACAAATGTATATTAACTTAGGGCTGCCCTTGGGTGTAACGTTACATGATGTAACGAAATTTTTTTGATTGTGATAATGTCTTCTTTGATACAACCACATCAGCTAATATGTGATTGTATGTTCTAACACGTGATCACAATAATTTAATTGTATGATCACGTGCAATTCATATACAATAACATTATATATATTTATGATCACATGTAATCATATGTGATCACATACTATTTTTTAAAATTGTATGGTGTCATGTTGCACTCAAGAATGAGCCATTAACTTAACACACTTTATTATATATATATATATATTAATTTTCCAATGAGGACTTTTACAATGCACACTTAAACACCTTTGATGAAATTATTTGTGATCAAATGTTCTTCAATGAGATTTTTTGTATGCATCCTAAGAAAATTAAAATACACATTTGGTAAAAATTAAAAAAAGTTTGGATTTGAAAACCATTTTTTCTTATATTTCCCTATTTTTAAATATTTTATCTTCAAAAAAATCGAAAAATATTAGTTCTTGCACCCGAATTTTTTTTAATTTTTTTTCCATAAATGTATTTCAATGTTTTCACTATCCATACAAAAAATCAAATCAAGATTCAATATATTCCATGCAATTTCATCAAAGGTGCTTAAAGTGTACATTGTAAAAAGTCCTCATTGGAAAATTACTCTCTCTCTCTCTCTCTCTCTCTCTCTATATATATATATATATATATAATATTTACTTGGTTTTTCGATTCAGTTCAATTGTTGGGTAAACTAAAATATATTTGAGTTACATAAGAGTATCTCCAATGCAAGAGTGGCTTGTGAAAAAAAAAAATGCCACGTATGATTAATGGACATTCTGTTAATAAATCTTTCTCTTATGCAGCTGTGCATATTCAACCCCAAGCTGACATGGCAAAAAATATATTATACATTATCAACATGACTATTTACTTTCAGATGGTCTATTGCATAGCTATTTTTTCGGTTGACTCAGCAAGTATTTAAAATTGATATTAATTTTTCATCTATTTTTAGCAAGGAAATAAAATAAAAATGGAAAAAGGAAAATAAAATGGACACGTCATTAAAAAAAAAAAAATGTGTTTTAGACAGAAGCATTAGAGATCAAATTTTTAGTTGATTGTCTATCAAGTCTATTTTTATACCACATACGAAGCAAGTCTCTTGACATTGTTTCCATGCCAACGATTATTGATATGCAAGCCATTTTGGCATTGGTGATGCTCTAAGCTTGATTTCTGTTTGTATGAATCAGATTAGCCTTAACACAATGACTCAACTAGAATACAAGTTTTAATGTCTTGAATCCAAAAGGAAAATATACGATTTTTAAGTTTGTTTCGATTCAATTTATCTCAATAAAACCTCGATAAACGAATGTTCGATAAATTAATAACCGTTGTAAATAAACTGAAGAACTGATGAAATAAATAAAGAAGATGAGAAGAATATAGAGAGAATATTAACTATCTATTATTTGTATTGAACTTCAACCGATCCATTTACAAATAGAGAGACCACTATATATATATATATATATATAGTCTTCAAAGCTAGCCACACTTACATCACTTAAAGATTAGAGCAAAGCTCTATCAGAGGTGTTTTAGGTGGTGGGAAATCTACTATTATCTATAATACTTGAAAATATATAAAGGACGTGTGTCTAAAACAACCTAGAGGGGGGTGAATGGGTTGTTAATCCGATTATTACCAAATTTTTCGGATTAGTCAATATTCAATTATAAACCCAATTCAACAAACAATAAAATCAAGTATAAAGTGCAGAAATTAAAGAACACTTAATTTTTAAATGGAAACATTCAACAAGGAAAAACCACGAGCTATTATGCTAGCCACACACGGTCACTGAAATCCACTATATGAATAAAAGGTTACACCCTCAAGCGATACACGGACTCTCACCCTAGACAACCTTAGGCTATGAACACTACCACTCACCACTCTTGGTTCAATCCCTAGTGATATCCCCCAATCACTACTCTTGGCGTGAGCACCTCCTACTCTACCTACATGCCTTTTACAGTGGCACTTTTGTGCACTAAGCAACTTAGTCACAAGACTTAATTCTCAATGAAGAGATCAACAACCATGTGAATATATGATGATATTCAAAATGCAAATAATGCTAGGCTACACTAAATGCTTATCTAGGAATTTAAGATGTCAATATGAACAATCCTAGATATCATGATGTCTAAATGAATGCTCATAAAGATCTAACTAGATATAGATATGAAAACCTAAAATCTAGTTATCAAACAAAAGCCAATCAACATAAGTTGCCATTAAACATGGCAAGGACAATAAATGCAATCATGAAATGCAATCAAGGAGTCCTAATCAACAATTTCTAAATGCAAAGTATATAGACTTAGCTAGATGGCAAAATGGTCCTAAATGCTAGCTATCAACAAACAACTTATCTCAACCAAAAATCAAAGACTCAATCATGTTAGAAACAACATTAAGTAAATAGTCATGCATTTAATCAACAACTAAATGCTAACCCTAGGCAAACATATCATAAAGATGAAACAAAAAGATCTATAGCATGTATAGATTACCTAGTTAAAGAAATCAAGAAAACCCATGCTTGGATGATGCTAGAAAGATGCTAGATGCTCATGGGAAAGTGTTTGGTTGAGTAAAGGTGAGTTCTTGGAAGCTTCTCTCTCTAGGGTTTGAGTTTCTCTTACTTGAATCTGATTTTGAACTCACAAAAAACGAGATAGGAATAATAAGAAACATATATAGTAGCCCTAGATGAAGTGACGACTTTTGATTAAAAAATCAAAAGACAGGTCATTTCACAATACGTTTCGCGGTACACTTCGACGAGCGTACTGTGAAATCACAAGGGGACACCTCTGCCAACATTCGTAGTACACTTCAACGACACGCGACAGTGCACCAGATCAATATTCAAGCTCCTCAAAACATAACCAAACGACATCGAAACCTTTCTTATAATATACCATTGGAAAGGTATGGATGTCTATTTTCTATTCCTTTTTACGGAATGACGTTTTGATGTCTGTAAAAAGAGATATGGTCATTTGAGTAACCAAAGGTCAGATTTGGAAAACAGCATAGATGCCCTGTTTTAATGGTCACTTTGGAGATATCAAAACCAATCCAAACGGTCATGCAATATTATGAATAATATACCGTTGGAAAGGTATAGGTGTCTAGTTTGTACATAAGTTTTCAAAACTCAATTTAAATATTTGTATAAAAAGTTATGGTCACAAGACCATACAAATGTCAGTTTTGAAAAACATTTAAATCATTGAAATTTAATCTTTTGAAACTAGACACTTACTCCAAATAACCAAACCAAATATAACACTTATCCAAGAGAAGAATGAGATATTCTCAAATGGTCAATCATAGCGCTAATATAAGCATACCAACATGCATGCGCAGACGTTTCCGATCACACAACGAAAAATGAATTACACCACACTTAAGACTAACATGAAGTGCAAGTGTGTGTAGGGAAAAATCGCAATACACGCAGCGGAAACGAGACTAAAAATAGATTTAGTAACTTTTAAAATTTTTCCTTTTTATGAACCTTAAACCCTTTAATCAATTAAACATATATATTATCTAACAAAAGAATAATACCTTTTGTCGCGTGATCCGATTGACTTACGTCGATGGTAATCCGCAAGATCTTCAATCCTAGCACGAACGTGGATCACCTAGGAGCGTGGTCTCCCTTTTCTTTGAATTGCAAACCTGAGAATGGACAAACAAACTTTTCTTTTTCTTTGTTAGTCACAAAAACAATCAAAAGAAGACTAAGATTATTTCGGTCACTTTTGAGTTCTCAATCTTATGATCGAAACTCGCGTGAACCTCAATCGATGTTATACACACAAGCTTATTGATGAACAAGCAACTAGTGTACCATCAAAGAATAATCTATTCACTCTTTTATGTTTTAGTAGAATAAAAATCTTTCTATGAATTGAGAAGAAGAAGAAAATTGTATCAATCACCACTCATTAGGTGGCCGAATTCTATAAGTACACATATATATGTGGCCAATTTTTCTTTCCTTCTTTTTATTAGGGTGGCCGAAATCTCTATACTAAAAGGGACTAGGGTTGCCGCAATACCTAAGCCAAAGAGGAGTTTGTATTGCACCCTAATTCCTATCTAGTTTAAGACTTCAAACCCTAATCCAACTCATAGATCTTTTATTCTTTTATTTGACTAAATAAAAAGACTTCTTATTTGATTAAATAAATAAAATTAATTATTTATTTTCTTACCAAACAAGTCTTTTAATTTTAGTATACTACTACCAATAGTATAACTCTAGGAATCATATTTCCTAATCAGAAAAGATTTGTTTCTTAATTAAACAATTAATTAATAAATTAATTAATTCTTATTTAATTAAACAATGAAACAAAATAATATATAGGCTAATATATTAACCCTTGCCGCTCCACTTGTCTAAAATAGGGCCTTATATTATTTTCTCATTTCATTTAATCCATTGGACTTTAAATAAAAAGCCCACATGTGAACCAGACCCATTCTTACTAAAAGAAACAAGCCCACATGCCATTCATTAATATATAAATATAATTGAGCAGCCCATTACATAAATAATGTGCAAATTATATTCTTAATATATTAAATGCAATTCTAGATGGACCCTTAAATTGGTCCGGTAGAATATATCAAGTGATCCATGCAAGTCCGTGTGGATTGGGGATCTTGGCGGGCTATCTAAATTTAAGCTTCAATAGACATAACCTAATCACAATCAACAAATGATTCACTTAGGTCCGATCTATTAATTTTAACTCATTCCACTAAAGAGCTAAAATTGAACTCTTAAATAAAGATAGAAAAGGAAGATGTTCCTCATTCATACCCTAGACAATCAAGTTGGAGATAGTGTATCCTCGTGATTAATATCAGTAATCGCCAAGAGTTCATAGACCGCCTATAACTCTCCAAGTTACCATATTTACTCATATGACCACGTTTTGAACTTGGATATTTTGACTTGTCCAGAAGCCATGTTTTCAATAGACACTATCGAAAACTCAACGTTGAGATTTAATATCCAATTACCTCAAAACATCCATATGATGATATTATACTCTCATTTAATAAATGGAGCCACGATGTCCATATCTATAAATGAAGTCCTCTATCGATTAACAAACGAATATCACCAAACTATCGAGGATAGACTATGCGATATAATCGTACTCATTGATAACTCAAATGATATCACTTGCAACCATAAGTCCATCATTTATCTCAGGATTAAGATAGACTCTCCGATTGTCCTGATAATGAAAAGACTTTTATCTACTGACGGTTATAGATAAAGTATTTCATTGTGATCCAGTTCAATGCACCCAGTGCACTAGATTCTTTTGCTCGAAGACACTCCGATGATTTTAGACTCATCATATCTCATTTGATCCCACTCAAATGCTAGCAAAAGAATTATACAACTTTAACAAGATAAAGGTGCCCAACCTTTAACTTAAGTTGTGAACAATATTCAAGACTAACTAAAGAATTGTGTCTACCACATACATATCCAGATGTACGAACAATTCTTATTTTCTCATAGTCTTTAGACCTTATGATTATTTACTTTGACAATTATAATATTAAACTATAAATGTTATATAGATTTGTTAAACCAGAAATCACTTTATTAATATGAAAAAGATTGTTAATTACAACATCACACTCTTACTATTGAGCATAATCCTAACAGTGTGGTTGTGAGAGGAATGCACACATAAACAATAAGGTACAAATGCATGTCAATTACAAATGCATGGAGTGTGTGTGTGTGCGCACCATAATCTTTTCAAGAATCAAGTCAAGTGATTTATCTTTCGTTCTTGCTCTTGAAGACATGGAGATGCTTGGAAGCTTGCCATAGTGGACCTAAGCTACCCATTACAAAATCATCCCCAAATGTGGTTTGTCAATGAAATAAGCCAATCAAAATATAAGGACCTTACAATACTCCCTCTTGGATTTCCACCATTTGTATTTGAATGATCTTCTGGATCTTGTGGTGTTGGACGTTCTTAAAATTGTCTCATTAAAAACCTTGTCAAGAAAATCTAGTGGGACAAAACCTGATCGGAGGGAAAAAGAGTATAGTGCACACATGTCCATTCAAATCTTTGCTCCCCATGATTGAACGCCCCCCTTATACAAAACTTCAGCATCGATCTTGTAATATACAGAGCCAACGCATGCCTATTTCATATACCAATTTCTCAAATGTTAATGTAGGTAATGTTTGGGTAAACAGATTTTCAAAATTATCTGTAGACCGTATTTGCTTAACATCAATTTATCGGTTCTATTAAAGTTCATGAGTATAGAAGAAATTAAGAGAAATATGATTTGGTTCTATCTCCTTTGATATATCCCCCTCTAATTTGAGTAAGACAAGCCACATTATCTTCAAATATCAGTGTTGTCATTTCTGTAGATAGTGAAAATCCGCAAGTATTTTGAATATGATGAATAACTGACCTTAGCCAAACACATTCTCGACTTGATTCATGAAGTGCGATGATCCCATAATGATTAGAGGATGTAGCAACTAAAGTTTGCTTTATGAAGTGCCATGATATTGATGTACCATTATAGATAAAAACATATCTCATCTGTGAACGAGCTTTATGTCTTCGAGTTGGTACTGAACTGAATCTAGCAAGTACATTCATTGAGAATGCAATATTTGGTTTAGTACACTGATCTAGATATATATAACAAACACCAATAGCATTAAGATATGTACTTAATGGATGAGCATTATCCATATGGAATCTTTTTAAAATCTTTTCAATATATGCTAATTGATGGACAAGTATTCAATTTGATCTATGCTTGATTCCCAGGCTGAGACAATATTTTATATTTCCCGAATCTTTCATTTTGAATTCCTTTTTTAAATATTCAGTAGTTTTCAACAGCTCTCCAAGAGTTCCAATTAAATTCATATCATCAACATAAACTACTATAATAGCAAATCGAGATTATGATTTCTTTATGAAGACACATGGGCATATAAGATTATTAATATACACTTTTTTTATTTATTTATCAAATATTCACTAAAACGGTTATACCATATCCGTTCAAATTATTTTAATCCAGACAAGGACCTTTGTAATTTTATCAAATACAAATTACGGGATCTCGAGTTACATGCTTCTGGCATTTTAAATCCTTCAGGGATTTTCATATAAATATCTGAATCGAGTGAATCATATAAATAAGCAGTCACTACGTCCATCAGACGCATTTCAAGTCTTTCCAATACAGCAAAGCTTATCAGAAATCGAAACGTAATTGTATCTATCACTGCTGAATATGTTTCATCAAAATCGATACCTGGTCCCTACGAGAAACCCTGTGTTACGAGTCATGCCTTATATCTCACGACCTTATTTTTCTTATTACATTTTCGTATAAAAACCCATTTGTATCCAACAGGTTTGACGTCTTCAGGCGTTTGGATTATTGATCAAAATACTTTATGGTTGGCTAATGAAGTCAATTCTGTTTGAATTTCTTCTTTCCATTTAGGCCAATCAGACTTCTGTCTACAATCATTGAGATTATAAGGTTCATAATCATCATTTATATTTTCAGTTGCCACTGTGTATGAAAATATATCATCGATGATTGTTTCTTTACGATTTCACATTTCTCTTGTATAATTTAAAGAAATTTCCTCATTTCTACATTCTTGTATCTTTTATGAGATTCCTTCCTCTACGGGAGCTTTCATCACTCTAATGACTTGTGTCTCTTCAGGGACATTTAACTCTTTAGAGAAAGTGGATCTATTTATTTTCCTCTTTCGAGGAACAATATCTTTTGAACCAAATCGTCTACCATGCTTCTGGCGTGCAATAGATGATTATTTTGCTATCATTTGTTTAGATTGTTTTTCTGGAACAATCACCTGTGTTGGTAGATTAACAGCTAGGATGTAGGGGTGGGCACAGATCGGTTCGGTTCGGTTTAGGCCAAAACCGAATTGAACCGAGATGAATTTGGTTTTCTAAAAATTGAACCGGCTTGAACCGTTTATACCCATGCAATCGAACTGAACTAAACTGGTTATATTTAGATCGGTTCGGTTCAGTTCAATTCGGTTTTAGGCCTGATGGGCCTTTTGGGTTTAATGAGTTTTTTTATATGTTTTTGAATTTATTGGACCTTTGGAATGCTAATTTTAGGCTTTTGGACTGCTAATTTGGGCATTTAGTTGATTCTTTATATACAAAATCTCAAAAACTAAATCATAACTACAGTAATATTTTTCTAGAAAATTAGTAATACATGCCTTAAAATTTTCTAGACTTTTTCATTCTGTATGTATTGTTAGCTGATTACAAGTTACAAACACAAATAATTGCCTATGTAATAATCACACAAGCATAAATAATAACATGAATTTTTGCATTATACTGTTTCCTGGAGAGCGTTTTGTGATTAAAGTTTCTCAATTCACCACTTTTGTAAATGAAAAAGCGATTTCGGTTGTACTTGTAATGGAACACCATTAGAATTGCTTGCTCTCCATCCAAAATGATTCTTGATGAGTGTTTTACAGTTTGGAAAATGGGTGTTTACAATTTCTCTGAAACCCTTTTTCCCATAACAAAGCACATTTCACGAAGTAAACAGAGCAAGAAGAACACAAAAACATAAATGAAAGCATCTGAGACCTTGAGAGAAAAGAGAAAAAAACATCTTCCGCTTGAAGACAAAGTAGCTAGAGAGATGGACCGATGAAGATGAAGGAGATTGTAGACAACAATATAAGAGAATAAGAGACAAAGAGAGAGAACTGAGAAAGAAAGAAAGAAAGAGGGAAAGAAGAGCGATTGTAGCTGTAAGAGAGTTGAGAGGGAATGAAAAGTTGTGATTAGGGTTTTTTTTATATTATTTTATAGATCGGTTTATCGGTTCGGTTCGGTTCGGTTTTGGATATCCCAAAACCAAAACTGAACCGAATTCAATTTGGTTTATATTTCTCAAACCAGTTTGAACCGAATCGAACAACCTTTTTTCGGTTCGATTTGAGTCAGTTCGGTTCAGTTCCGGATTTTGTGCCCACCCCTACTAGGATATATGATTTTGTTACCCTAGTATCATATGTAAATGCATTTGGTAACTAATTTGCTATTTTTTGAAGATGAACTATCATGCGTACTTCGTTCTCACATTGAGATGTGTATGAGTCTAAATGAATTAGACTAGGAACTTTCCAAGAAAGTCCACGCTTCCCTTCAGAAGAAGTTTTTCTTTCCCCTAATGATGGGAAATTTGTCTCATCAAAATGAAAATCTACAAATTGTGTTGTAAAAAGATCACCAGTCAAAGGTTCCAGATATCTAATAATTGATGTTGAATCAAGACCAACATATATTCCTAAGCGCCTTTGGGGTCCTATTTTAGTTCTTTGTGTTGGTACAATTGGAACATATATCGCATAACCAAAAGTACGTAAATGAGATATATCTGGTTGATGGCCAAATACAAGTTGTAATGGTGAATACTAATGATAAGCAGTGGGTCGAAGACAGATTAATGCAACAACATGCAAAATAGCATGCCACTATACAGATATTGGTTATTGTGTTCATAATAATAAAGTTCTTGCAATTACCTAGATACGTTTAATAAGTGATTTTACTAATCCATTATGAGTCTGAACAAGTGGAACTAGATGTTCAACATTAATCCCAGCCACTTTGCAATATTTATCAAATGCCTTGGAAGTAAATTCACCAGCATTATCAAGGCTTATTGAATTAAATTCACCACCGTTATCAAGACGTATTGAATTAATAGGATAATTGGGAAAATGTGCCCAAAACCTGATAATTTGTGCAAGTAATCTTACATAAGCAACATTATCTGTTGATAATAAGCAAACATGTGACCATCTAACAGATGAATCAATCAAAACTGTAAAATAGCAAAATGGTCCACTTGGTGGATGAATAGGTCCATATATATCCTCTTGAATTTTTTATAAGAATGATGAGGATTCAAACCCAACTTTAGAATAAGATGGTTTTACTGCTAATTTCCCTTGTGAACATGCAGTACATAAATTCTAATGGAATAAAAGAATCTTATGGTTCTTTAATGGATGTCCATGATAATTTTCAATGATTATATCCATCATTGTAGATCCTGGGGGACTAAGACAGTCAGGCCAAAGTATAAACATTTTTGGATTTGAGAACCTCAAATTTATAATAGCATAAACTTCTACTCATTTTATAATAGTAGAATAAAATCCAGATGATAAAGCACGCAGCTTTTCTATAATAAGTTTATGTCTTGAATCATGAGAAGTAAAGCACAGATATTCAATATTCTCACTATTTATAGTTTCAATATGATATCCATTCCTCCGTATATCTTTGAAACTAAATAGATTTCTTTTGGATCTGCTTAAAAATAATGCATCATTGATACATAATTTAGTATTGTTTGGTAACAATATCGTGGCTCTTCCAGAGCCTTCTATCAAATATGTCGGACCTGATACAATATTAATATTTGCTCTGAGTAAAGTAAAATTCATAAAATATTTGACTCTGTAAAATTGTATGAGTTGTTGCACTATCAGAAAGACATATATCTCTTGCTTCTAGCTTTTTAATAACCCACAATTTATTGTTTAGATTCATATTGTATGTGATCGAACGATTTTCATACCTATTTAAGGTCCCAATTTTCTAGCTTTTGTGATTGTTTTCAAGTGTGTTTTTGTATATAATACGTTTTGTGAGCCTTGTGTAGGTTATATGCCCTCAAATAAGGTGTTTGAGCTCAATTGAAGAGTTTTGAAGGTTAAAGGGCTAAAATTGGAAATCTTCTTGCAGAACATTAAACTTTCGGAGGCCATATCTCCCTCCTTAGATTGCACTGTGTTTTGTATAACCTATTTTTGGACAGCCTCGGATGTCTACTTTCCAACACTTTTTACAGATCTCGATTCCAAGTTCTCTAGAGAAAGTTATGGCCGTTTTCGTAACGATGCGCGAAGCTGAAAAAAAGAGTGACCTCAGGGCGACCTCAACCAAGGTCGCCCAAAGTCGCTTTCCTCTCAGGTTTGCAACTCTTTTTTTGACCAGAGAGCCTCTAGGTCGCCTTTTTGCCTAGAAAATGTTAAATTTCAGGAATTTAATCTCCTTGCCCCTGACCTAATTCATTCCCATATATAACCCTTTGATATTTTATAACCTAATAATCATCCCTTACCCAAGAATATTCACATAACCATCATCTTGACATATTCCTCTTACATCACCATTACCTTTCTAAAATCCTACACATCCACCACATATTTTGACCATATCCATCATCACTTCTTGTTTTTGGGCAATAGGGAATTGAAGAAGATCGGAGGAGAAAAAGAGCAAAAGAAGAAGAGAAAGCTCTCTACATAGTTTTCATTATAGAGCCATGTGTTTATTTTATTATATATGTGGTATGGGTTATTCTTGTAGTATGAGCTAAATTTCTAGTGCTAGGACTTGATGAAACCCAACCCTTGACTTTATATATATAGACCACCAAATTTATCCATTGTGTGTTTGTAATTTGTATGGATGTTTTTGAGTATTTAATGTTTTCACACTACAAAAAAAATGGTCTTTTCCGACGGGAAAAAGTTGTCAGAGGCCGTCAATACGCTTGTCAGAAATAACTATTCACTGACGCGCTGTCACAAATACCACCATTTCCGATGGCCATGACCGTCGGAAAAGATAAAAATGCCGTCGGAAATAGTCAAATTATGAAAAAAATAGCGTGACTCGACTTGATAGTCGCCATGTCACCCCGACACGTGCCACGTCATCAGCCGGCACCACATCACCGCCACATAAACCAGCATGTGGCCCTCTAAATCCATGAAATTTATGTGGCTTGAACCCTTGACCTGGTTGACAGTAAGGGTTTCCCTTACCATTTTGCTATAACCTTATATCTGATATGTTTTGCATATTATTTATATAAGCTATTGATATGTTTGTATGCTATGTAATTAAATATATTTTTTTTGTATACTATTTAAATATAACTATTGAGATATTGTTTTTTAAAATAATATTTTATTTGTTGTGAATCAATAAATAATAAATAACAAAGAAATAAAATGAGATGAGAGAAAGATCAAAGAAGAGAGAGATCAGATGTGAGAGAGAGAAAGCAAGATTTGTTTGTAGTGATATTGGATGAGCAACAAC
Source organism: Acer yangbiense (assembly GCA_008009225.1). NCBI lineage: Eukaryota > Viridiplantae > Streptophyta > Magnoliopsida > Sapindales > Sapindaceae > Acer > Acer yangbiense. Next base: position 29,590,939 of record CM017762.1, on the reverse strand, counting down.
TCGTTTTTTACAAGAGAGAGTATATATATAGGCATAGCTTACATCATCAATGACATCACCTACTTAAACATTAAGAAAACACAATTAATTGAGGCGGTGGGGATCCACATCATTTATAACACTCCCCCTTGGATTCCCACCAATTGTATTTTAATTTGCTAGGAAAAACCCAGTGGGACAAAAACCTTAGCAAATATATATATACAATGATCTTCTGGATCAAGTGATGTGAACGGGTTCAGAACTGCCTCATTAAAACCTTTCCGGTAAAACCCAATGGGACAAAATCCGGTAAAAAGAAAAAGAGTACAGTACCCATATTTATATTTAAAATTGTTCTCCCCCTGATTGAACGCTCCCCCTGAATGAAACTTCAATATCAATCATGTAATTTACAAAACCGACGCATGCCAATTCCGTATACCAGTTTCTCAAAAGTTGATGTAGACAATGTTTTGGTAAACAGATCTGCAAGATTATCTGTAGACCGTATTTGTTTAACATCAATCTGTCGGCTTTGTTGAAGTTCATGAGTATAGAAGAATTTAGAAGAAATATGTTTGGTTTTATCTCCTTTGATATATCCCCCTCTAACTTGAGCAATACAAGCCGCATTATCTTCAAATATTGGTGTTGGCATTCCTGTAGATAATCAAAATCCACATATATTTTGAATATGATAAATAACTGACCTTAGCCACACACATTCTCGGCTTGTTTCATGAAGTGCACGGATCTCAGAGTGATTAGAGGATGTAGCAACAAGAGTTTGCTTTGTGGAGCGCCAGGAGATTGCTGTGCCATTATATATAAAAACATATCCCGTTTGTGAACGGGCTTTATGGGGATCAGATAAATACCCAGCATCAACATAACTAATTAAACCTGAAAAGTTGTTGGATTTTGAATAATATAATCTCAAATCTTTCGTTCCACGAAGATAACGAAAAAGATGTTTAATCCCATTCCAATGTCTTCGAGTTGGTGCTGAACTGAATCTAGCAAGCAAATTTACTGAAAATGCGATATCTGGTCTAGTACATTGAGCCAAATATAATAAAGCACCAATTGCATTAAGATATGGTACTTCAGGACCAAGTATCTTTTCACCATCTTCAAGTGGCCGGAATGGATCTTTCTTAGGATCAAGATTTCTAACAATCATGGGGGTACTTAATGGATAAGCATTATCCATATTAAATCTTTTCAGGATTTTTTCAATATATGCTGATTGATGGATAAGTATTCCGTTTGATTTATGCTCAATCTCCAGGCTGAGACAATATCTTATCTTTCTCATTTCTTTATGAAGACACATGGGTGTATAATATAATTATTATACCCTTATTTTATCAGATATTTACTGAGACGGTTACACCACATCCGTCCAGATTGTTTTCAATCCATGTAAGGATTTTTGTAGATTCATCAAATACAGATTACGAGATCTCGGTTTACATGCTTCTAGCATTTTAAATCCTTCCGGGATTATAAATATCTGCTTTGAGTGAATCATATATATGATTATTACGTTTTAGAAGACGTATTTCAAGCAACCAAATTTATCAAAAATTCGAAACGTAATCGTATTCATCACTAATGAATATCAAGTTTCTACGAGAAACCTTGTACTACGAGTCGTGTCTCATATCTTACGATCTCGTTTTTCTCATTACGTTTCTATACAAAGACCTTTAAGTATCCAACTAATTTGACATCTTCAGGTGTCTGGAAAACTATTGGTCTAAATTTTTTATGTTTGGCTTATGAAGTCAATTCGTCTAGAATTGCTTCTTTTCATTTAGGCCAATCATGCCTTTATCTACAATCATTGATACTATGAGTTTCATAATCATCATTTCAGTAGCTACTGTATTTGAAAATGTATCACTGATGATTGCTTCTTCATTATTCCACATTTCTCATGTATGATTTATAGAAAATTATTAATTATTATATTCTTGTATCTCTGTAGAGATTTCTTCTATTTCAATGGATTTAGTCATTTCATAGACTCGTGTCTCTTTAGATATATCAAACTCTTATTGAGTTGATTTAGAGAAAGTGGATTTATTTATAACTCGAGCTTTGTTTACATAAGGATCCTGATAACAATACCTTTCAAAGGTTCATAAGCTTATAATATTCATCAGATGATTTATTTGTTGCATTTTACTCAGATCGTTCTTCAGGAACAATCACCCGGCCGGGGTTTGTGAGATAGCAACTTATAAAATTTTGTCACTTTTAATATATCAAGTAACCGATTAATAATTATCTGATGATCAATTATCTTTCGTATTTGAGTGATACGAAGACTAAAAATGAGACACTTTTATTACATATATAGAGAATTGAATTGGTATCTCTATTTTGTGTAAGAGTAACTTTTCATTTACTCCTCTCTTCCAGAGAAAATTCCCTTTCTTATAATGATATGAAAATTAATTAATATAATAATATGCAAGTCGTGCTCAAAAAGATAAGCTATCAAAAGCATAGATGATTTGATAATAGATTAATCAAACATTGTCATAAATCTTAGAATAGTAGAGAAATGATAATCAGTGGATTAGAGATGAATAAAATGTCTCCATATAGAAATTGGTAATTGTATCGAAATAATAAAGTTCTCGCAATTACGTGGAGATGCTTGATAATGACTCTGCTAATCCATTATGAGTATGAACATATGGAATGGGATGTTCAACATCAATCCCAACTGATTTGCAATATTCATCAACTAGGACCATAAAATAGCAGACCAGTCCATTTGGTGAATGAATAGATCCACATATGTCCCCTTGAATCCTTTGTAGGAATGACGGGGATTCAAAGTCAACCTTAGAATGGGATGGTTTTATTACTAATTTCCCTTGTGAACATGCAGTACATAAATTTTCATGAGATAAAAGAATCTTCTGGTTCTTTAATGGATGTCCATGAGAATTTTCAATGATTTTACGCATCATTGTAGATCCCGGGTGACTAAGACAGTTATGCCAAAGCATAAATATTTTTGGATCTGAGAACTTCTGGTTTATAACTGCATAAACTTCTATACCTCTTATAAGAGTATAATATAATCCAGATGATAAAGCATGCAGCTTTTCCATAATGAGTTTTCAGCCTGAATTATGAGAAGTAATGCACAGATACTCAATATTCTTATCATTTATAGTTTCTATATGGTAGCCATATCTTAGTATTGTTTGGCAACAATATCATAGCTCTACAGAAGCCTTCTGTCAGATCTGCTGGACCTGATATTGTATTAACATTTGCCTTAAGCAGGTTTAAAATCAGAAAGTATTTCTAATTCCACAAAATCGTATGTGTTGTTGCACTATCGGCTAGACATATATCTCCAGTTTCTTGCTTTTCAATATTACCCAATTTACCGTTTAAAGACATATATATTCATAATGAAAAATAAAGTGCATATTAGACAAAGTGATCAAAAGTATAAACATATAGGTATGAAAATATATCACTTCATAAAACAAAATCATAAATCATATTGATCTTTCGAACTTCCGGTTCGACCATGAACTGCAGGTTCATAAAATTTAGAAAACTTTAGGTTATAAATAGAAATTACAAATTGACTTTCTATATGAAAGAATCGTAACTTGATCCAATTCAAAATTTCTGGTTCTAATAAATTTTGACATAAAAGTTTTAATATCACAATTCAAATTGAATTCAGAGCTTCAAGTCTGATTAGAATTTCATGTTCAAAACTTAAGAACTTCAAGTTCAGATTTAATATTTCGTATTCAAAATTAGAACTTCAGGTTCTATATAGAATTTGAATTTTGGAATTTCAGGTCCCAAATATGACATTCATGTACATAGTAATGAATCCAGAACTCCATATTTTACTGAAATTTGAAATTTAGAACTTTAGCTTCTGATCGGTTTGTAAAACCATGCCAACTTAAATATTATAATGATAAATCCAGAAACTTCAGATTCTGGTTAGTTGGTCAAACTGAGCTTGGTTTGAATTCCAGAAGCTTAACGATTGGCCTAGTTAGGCTCAACACATAATTTATACAAATCCAGAAACTTCAGGTTCTGGTTAGTTGACATACTTAGACACATAAATTGCATAAAATTAATTAGATGCGTAAATTTAAAATAACAGATAATATGATAGAAATAAGACGAAGAAGAACGAGAGAATAACAGTATGAGATAAAGTGAAAATGGGAGAAAATTTACTATTTGCTTTTATTGATGATTTCAGATTACATCCTGACCACACAATTTCAGCTGTGTCGTGATTTTGATTAAAGCAGAATTATACTCAGAGACTGATCTAAAGTCTTGAAAACGTAAATGTTGCCACTGATACCTGTTATTTGGTAATGCAACATCGGGTTGGTTATTAAATCGATATTTTAGTTCTTGCCATAGAACTTCTGGTTCTGTGACCATTAGGTATTGGACTTTCAGATCGTAGTTGTCTCTAGACATTTCTAGTGCAGCAAATTTCAAATTTGCAAGCTTTGACATTATTACAACTTCTGGTTATCCGAAAATCACAATCGGAGTCAAAACTTCTGGTCTGACAAAAATCCAAGGAGTTTAAATCTTTAGATATATAATGAATAAATCCAGAAATTCCAGATTCTGGCAATGATAAATAAACCCATAAACTTCAGGTTCTGGATGGGTGATCAAACTGTTTAAATAAAAATTACAAAATAAAATGCGTAATAATAAATGAAAAAAAAAAAGCAAATCCAGAACTGCAGGTTCTGGTAGGTTGGCATAGCCAATCTCATAAAAGCATATAAATAAATAAATGCAGGAAAGTAAATCGCGTAAAAGTAAATAAAATGTGAGAAAGTTAATTTGCATAAAAATAAAATGCGAGAAAGTGAATCCAGAACTGCAGGTTCTGATATTAATAAATAAAAATCTGGAAACTTCATGTTCTAGTAATAATAAATTTAGAAGCTTCAGGTTCTAGAAATAAATCTAGAAACTTCAGGTTCTAGTGGTAATAAATTTAGAACTTTAGGTTCTGGTAATAGATCTAGGAACTTCAGGTTCCAATGGTAATAAATTCATAAGCTTCAGGCTTTAGTAATAAATTCAGAACTTCAGGTTCTAGAAATGACAGCATCGTAATTGGAGCTCCTGAAGAGCTCCTGAAAACATAGTTAATAAAGCTTGAATAAGTCAAAACAGAATTTACAAGCAGAATTAGCTGAAACTGATGGCACGGTTGCGTCCGGAACGGTCGAAATAGCTGGAAATGGGTCCGAGTCAGTTGAAAATGGGTGAAAATTTCACTGAGTTTGGTTGAGTTGATTTGGGAATATTCTGTTAGACTAACGGAATATTCTGTTAGAAAAACGGAATATTCCCTGTCTTGTGACTTGGTGCTGACGTGGTGCATCGTTGACGAGGCGCTGACGAGATGCTGACGAGACGCTGACGTGCGCGCTGACGTGTCGCTACAGTGTCATCTTCTTCCTTGAAAATTGCAGAAAAATCTGGAAAAATTTTCAGAGTTGACCGAACTTTGACCGAAGCTATAGAGTTCATTAGTGCTCTGTTTGAGATGCGGTCAGTGGCGTTGGAATCGTATTTCTAAGATGAACACAACGGTATCATCCGAACAACGATTCGAGCACTTCAAAATTTATGGACTCGATCTAAACCAAAAACTCTCAAGAACACTTGCTGCTCACTTGCCTACCCTAGTCTATAATCGTGCTGATAACGTGTTGTGAATCAATAAATAATAAATAACAAAGAAATAAAATGAGATGAGAGAAAGATCAAAGAAGAGAGAGATCAGATGTGAGAGAGAGAAAGCAAGATTTGTTTGTAGTGATATTGGATGAGCAACAACTCGTTTTTTATAAGAGAGAGTATATATATAGGCATAGCTTACATCATCAATGACATCACCTACTTAAACATTAAGAAAACACAATTAATTGAGGTGGTGGGGATCCACATCATTTATAACATTATTAAAATTATTAGAGTTTTTGTTGAAAGTGAATTTTGGATACATTTAACACATATAGTGATACATTTAAAATATTGACCTACAAGTTACATTTTTTGTGTAGTGTTATAAATTACATACATTCCATTATAATTTATTAATTAATATTATAGTAATAAATTATTTATTTATTCCATGAAATTGAGGTCAACAAAACAAAGACTATTTCCGACGGCCTCAATGCCATCGGAAATAATGTATTCCTTTTTTTTCTTTTCAAATGAAACAAGACTATTTCTGATGGCATTGAAGCCGTCGGAAATAGTGTATTCCTTTTTTTGCTTTTCAAATGGAACAAGACTATTTCCGACGGCATTGGGCCGTCGGAAAAAGTGTATTCCTTTTTTTTTTTTTTTTACTTTTCAAATGGAACAAGACTATTTCCGACAGCATTGAGGCCGTCGGAAATAGTGTATTCCTTTTTTACTTTTCAAATGGAACGAGACTATTTCCGATGGTTTTTCAACTATTTCCGACGGCATTTGGCCGTCGGAAATGTGGTATCATATTTTTATTCATTTCCGACGACACTGAAATAGCCGTCGGAAATGGTGCCATTTCCGACGGCAATTAGCGCCGTCGGAAATAGTTCATCACTGATAGGCCTTTTTTTTGTAGTGTCATTAGATTGATCTCTTTTTGAATGATTTTTGGTTGTGTGTTATGAATTGATCGGAGACACACACACATCGTATTTGATGAAATGTCCTCTATGCATATCTAGTAAGGTAAACCTATCGAGGCTAGCGTATAGGGCTCTTTTAAGTGTGCCAATGTTCTTAATGAACTCATACATATATTCTGAGGTAATCGAGAGATAGGCTTTGAGTGTGTTTGAGTGTGATCCCTATAACTCGACCAAGAGTAGAGGTTATTATCGGGTACACGAGTCTACAAATTACACTTGCACAAATCGGGTATGCAAGTGAGTCTAGGGGTTAATTAGGAGAGGATGAGGTGGAGTCTAGTCCTAGCATATTATCTCTTATTGCTACGTCCGATTTCATCGTTTGTCATTATTTTACCGTCTTAGTTTCAAACCGTTGAGTAGTATAATTTAGCTTGTTTATAGAATTTAATTATGAAAACCATCTTTTATTAATGGTTTGAATAGCAATTTAGTTAATCGATTTCGGTAATCAATCACTCAATCTTCGTGGGAACGAACTTTACTTGTTAGTGTACTACACTCCCAACCTCGTACGATTGCTAGTGTCACTTTAGGAGTGGTCAGTATGCTTCATAAAGAAAAACAAAATGCATATCTGACAAAAGGATCAAAAAGTATATATCACATTAGGATATATTTTACTTGAAATTTAAAGGACTATTTTACATACTAACAAAATAATACTACTGCAAGTAGTATTTAATTAGTATGGGCATATCCATCACCAATTGAAGAAGTCGGCTTGTCTTTCAGGTCATCAAAGAAATCTGTAACATTTGAGATATGTGATATCCATAGGATCTTAAATCCTTTTATGATACTCACATCGATTTCTTCCTCAAATGAATGACATGTAAACATATCACTTCATAAATATGAGGTAAAACAAACTCATGAATCATATTGATTTTTCAAACTTCCGATTTGACTATGAATTGTAGGTTCATACTTAAAATTCAGAAAATTCCAGGTCCTGAATGGAAATTACAATTTGACTTTTCAGATGAAAGAATTATAACTTGATCCAATTTAGAACTATTGGTTCTGATAATATTTGATATTCAAATTCATAACTTCTAGTTATATATATTGAATTCGAATTTGAAACTTCAGGTTCCAAATAATAAAGTATGGCATTCATGTATATAACTATGAATCCAGAACTCCAGGTTCTTATTGAAATTAAAATTCATAACTTCAGGTTCTGATCGGTTTGCAAAACCACGCCAACTTAAACATCGTAATAATAAATCTAGAAACTTCAAATTCTAGTTAGTCGGTCTAGCCGATCTCATATATTGCGAATAAATAAATAAATACGAATATTTAAAGAGCATAATAAATAAATCTAGAACTATATATAGGTTTTGTCGACACAACATCAACTAGTCTTATATATTGCATATAAATAAATAAATATAAATATTTAAAGAGCATAATAAATAAATCCAGCACTATATATAGGGTTTGTTGACACAACATTAGCCAGTCTTATATATTGCGTATAAATAAATAAATACGAATATTTAAAGAGCATAATAAATAAATCCATAACTATATATAGGTTCTGTCGACACAACCATAGCAAGTCTCATATATTGCATATAAATAAATAAATAAATAAATACGAATGTTTAAATGTAAGTAAATCACCCATCAAATGATCCTTTTTACTTACATACAATTGTGCTAATAACGTGTTATAAATAAATTGAAGAATTAATGAAATAAATAAAGAAGATGAGAAGAATATAGAGAGAATATTAACTTTCTATTGTTTGTATTGAACTTCAGCTGATCCATTTACAAATAGAGAGACCATATATATATATATATATATATATATATATATATATATATATATATATATATATATATACAGTTTTTCTACTGTCAGTTTGTCTTGATATAAAATATATCAGGATGAAGAATGTGGACCATAGATTATAGAGAAGTTTTGACAAGTGCATACATTTTAAGTCAAAGTATGTAAATCTAATGGTCCACATTTTTCGTCCTGATATATTTTATATCAGGACTAATTAACAATAGAAAAACTATAAATATATATATATATATACAAATTTTATATTATTAGTTCGTCCCGACAATAAATATATGAGGATGAAGAATATGGACCACTAGATTTACATACTTTAACTCAAAATGTATGCACTTATCAAAACTTTTCCATAATCTGTGGTTCACATTCTTCGTCCTGATATATTTATTGTTAGGACGAACTGACAATAGAAAGACTGTATATATATATATATATATATTTATAGGGCTGCCCTTTGGTGCAACGTTACATGATGCAACATAGAAAATTTTGACTGTGATCATGTCTTTTTTGGTATAACCACACAACTAATATGTGATTGCATGTTCTAACTGAAACAAATTTAACGGTGTGTTCTATATATCAATCTAGGGGGGGGGGGGGGGGGGGGGTGGTGGCGGGCGCTATTTTCGTTATTAGTTAATATTATGAAAATACCCCTATCTAGTCAATTTATATAACAAGTGTAATATGTGCGGAAATATTAATTTTTATGTGGAAACCCTCAACAGGGAAAAACCACCGGCTGGTAAGTGCGCCACACTCGAACCTCGAATCCACTAATTGTGATAACGTTTACATCCTAGGTCGACCTCAACCATGCTTGGACTATAACCCGCTACCATTACCTGCGGGCTTGTAAAAGTGGACCTAGTCCAATTGCTTGATCCTCGTAGTCACTACTTGTAATGATGTTTACAGCCTAATCCCGGTCTGTAACCCACCACTACTACCTGCAGGCCTGTAATAGCAACCCTAGACCAAGACTTACTTTTCCGAAGAGATCAGCACCCTAAGTGAATATATATGAATATCCAAAATGCAAATAGAGCTAGGGAACCCTAAATGCTTATCTAGAATGATAATATGACAATTAATTCATTCCTATATATCAAATGCTAAATGACATGTCATAAAACTTAGCTATGTAGAGGATAATCAATCCTAGATACAATAGCTATCAAAAACAATCTCAAACATTTCAATGAGATTCATTAGCTAGATGTATATATCAATCATGAAATCCTAGCTATCAAAAAACAATCTCAATCATGTAATGAGATTAATTAGCTATGTAAAGATTTCCATATCTTGATTGGCTTATTTCGTGGACAAACCACATATTGGGGATTCTTTGTAAGGGTAGCTTAGGTATTGGTGTTCATGTTCAAGGTCCTTTGAAGACCTCATCGTGATAAGCACCGAAGGTAATTTCTATGTGCTTAATTGCTTTGAAGAGATAGTTGCACACACTCACAACTCATGCATAGTGTTTAATTCGTGTATGTTGTGTGTCTTATATATGTGCATTAATGTTCATTAACATATCTTCTTGCATGTTTTATATGATTGCATTTTGTATGTCCAAATGTCATGTCATGCATAGGCTTAGGATTTCATTATTGCAAAGGACGCTGTTCAAAGCGCTCTACGAAGCGCTGTACGAACAGCGCCCATATTGACCTGGTTGAAAGTAGGCCTTTTTAATGCATCAGGTCTGATGCATTTCGTAAAGGCGCTGTACGGGCGCTGTACAAAAGCGTTGTACGTATAGCGCCTATTTGAAACCTGAGAGGTTCAGAATTGAGGCGTTATTCAGAAGCGCTGTTCAAACAGTGCCAATGAAGAACAATCTTCATTTTCCCAGGAAGGCGCTGTACAAAGCGCTATACGTACAGCGCTCAAGGCAAATTTTGTGTCACTTATCAAAACGCACCACTTTGCTTTTGACACCCTATAAATATGCCTATTTGACTTTAGGTCAATAAGCTGAGTTCAAAATATCATATATTTTCCTTAGAATATTTTTCAAGTGAAAAATTCTCAAAGAACTCACATTTAACCACTCAAATCAAATCCTTTATGCATCAATTTTCATATTGCATCTTCTATGTCTATATAGAATGCATCCATGCATGGGTTTGCATCATCACAACTTGCTTGGTAAGATTTTGATTAACTTCATCTTATTTTAGTATTTTTACTATCAAGCCATCTCTTTAAATTATTTGTCTGTTTTAGATCATATGCTAAATACAAGAATAGAGAATTAATTGTGATGAACTGATTGAGTGTTGTATTGTGATAGCTAATTAGGTTTTTGCTTAATATTGATTAGCTAAGCTATTTGACATGTTATTTAGCTCTTGATATTTAGGGTTGATTTAATTGATTATATCATCATCCTAGATAAGCATCTAAGGTTCCTTAGCCTTGTTTGTTATTTGAATATTCATTCATATTCACATAGATTGCATAATCTCTTCATTGAGAATTAAAACTTAGGGCTAAGATTGCTTAGGCCTCAAGCAATTGGACTAGAGCCACTTTTAAAGGCCCGCGTGGTAGAAGTGGGGGGTTATTGACCGGAGTGTTAGACGAGGTCTACATAGGTTGTAAACTCCATTTCAATTAGTGGATTTCGAGGTTCGAGTGTGGCGCACTATACAGCTCGTGGTTTTTCCCAGTGGTTGGGTTTCCATGTATACATCAAGTGTTATTTAATTTCCGCACCATATTACACTTGTTTGTATTTTTGACTAGTAGGAGCATTTTCGTAAAATTGACATGTATGCGAAAATTGGGTAAACTTAGTTAAAATCTATTCACCCCCCCTCTAGATTAATTATTAGAACACACCGAGCGTTTATTTGAGAACTTTCAAGCTAGATGACATATAAACAATAAAACCTAGCTATCACAAAATAACCCAATCCACACATAATCTCAATCTTGTATGTAGAAATTACTTTTAGAACATGCAAATAATAAATGAGATAAATTGATAAGTAAAAACACTAATTATGTAAGATAATAGTGTTTAACATATCATACCATGTGTGTTGAAGAAGGCCCATGCACTAGCACATACTATATGATCCTAGATGATGCTTAGATGATGATTTATGCATGTGGAAATGGGTTTGGATGATCAAAGATGAGTTCTTGGGTGAGTTTCTCTCTTTTGAAAATCCTCTCAATAAAAAATATAGGTTTTTTTGAGTCATTGGGACGACCTAAGGTCAAAGAGGCATATATATATATATGATGTCCAATTGAAGCTATGTCGTTTTGGAAATTTTCCAAAAGTTTTCCCGTAAACCGCTCTATGTAGGGCGCCTGTAGGGCAGGTGAAGGGCGGATTGAAAAATCAATCATGTGCCCGCTCTACGTAGGGCGGGTGAACAGCGGTTTAAGCGTGACAATGCATCAGCTTCAACTTCAAACACCTCAAAACATGACCAAACGATGTCGAAACCTTTCATATGATATATCGTTGGAAAAGTATGGATGTCTACTTTCTATCCAATTTACGGAATGACATTTTGATGTCTGTAGAAAACGTTATGGTCAATAGAGTGACCAAAGGTCAGAAACGGACAACAACATAGTTGCCCTGTTTTAGTGGTCACTTTGGAGATTTCAAAACCAATCCACATGGTCATGAAATATTACGAATAATATACCGTTGGAAAGGTATGGGTGTCTAGTTTGTCCAAAATTTTACAAAACTCAATTTCAATCTTTTTATAAAAAGTTATGGTCACACGACCATACAAAGGTCAGTTTTTAAAAACATTTAAAACATTGAAATCTAATCTTTTGAAAATAGACACTCTACTCCAAACAACCAAACCAAAACTACCACTTATCCAAGAGAAGAATGAGACCTTCTCAAGTGGTCAACCATCGCGCTAAGACATGCACACCATTGTGCAAGTGTGAATGTTTCCGATCACACAAACGGAAATGAATTACACCACACTTAAGACTAATCATGAAGTGCAAGTGTGGGAAGTGAATGCATCCTAATGCCTAAACATGTCATGGCATTTCAACGAACAAGATGCAATCACTTAAACATGCATGAATAGAATTCATGGCTTTGCATCCTAATGCCTAAACATATCATGGCATTTCAATGAACAAGATGCAATCATTTAAACATGCATGAAGAGACTTCATGACTTTGCATCATAATGCCTAATCATGTTGTGGCATTTCAATGAACTAGATGAGATGCAATCATTTAACATGCATGAAGAAACTTTATGGCTTTGCATCTTAATGCGTAAACATGTCATGGCATTTCAATAAACTAGATGCAATCAAATAAACATGCATGAAGAGATATTCAACAATTATGAATGCACATATAAAAACACACAACATACAAGAATAAGAGATATGTATGAGTTGTGGGTGTGTGCAACTAAATCTCTTCAAAGCAAGTAAGCACTAAAATATACCTTTGGTGCTTCTTCTCTTGAGGTCTTGAGAGGGCATTGGTTGTGCAAATCACCAACCATCACAAGCCTAAGCTACCCTTACAACAAGCCCCACATGTGGTTTGTCCACGAAATAAGCCAATCAAAATATGAGATCTTACAGTAACATGCGATCACAATAATTTAATTGTGTGATCACGTGCAATTCATATGTAATAACATTATATATATTTGTGATTACATGCAATCATATGTGATCACATACTATTGTATTGTATAATGTTGTATCGAATAATGACCCATATATATATATATAGTCTTCAAAGCTAGCCCCACTTGCATCACTTACTTAAAGATGAAGCAAAGCTCTATCAAGTGGAGATGTGTTTTAAGCGGTGAGAAATCTACTATTATCTATAATAATAACCTCGCTTAATTAAAAAAATCTTCTAGTCCCAACTCGAGCCATTGTACTAAAATAATAACCTCACTAAATGTATAAGATAATAATTTAAAAAAAAAAATCCTTTTAAGGTCCAATGAATATATAAATCAATAATTGGTTAATTATATAAAAGAAATAGTACATAAAAATTCATAATATATATTAATGAACTTTTACTTACAACTTTTCTTTTCTCAATTCAACTTATCTCAAAAATGCATCTAAAGTCGTTTACATTTTCTTTGTACCTAAGTCGAATTCAACATCATCCTTAATTTTTTACAATGTATATTTTCGCCATATTTTGTAGCAAGTAGTTATTTAAGGTTACTACTGCTTAAAAGACCTTTTTTGTTGGAGAAATCTTTGGTAAAAACACAACTGTCATTTGAATCACGAATCCACGATCATCATCAGTAGACATATTAATTACCCTTTAAATAATCTCTTAATCAGTAGGCAGTTTCATTACTATATCATATTCACTATGATAATTTAAAAGGTGCTCAACATCCATCAAAATTTATAAATTGCATATAATCGCTTGTGAGTTGCATATGATCATGTCAAAACAAGATAAAATTTTAATATCATCGCACCAAAAAAGACACGATCACAATGGGAGCACTAGTACACTAAAAGAGACCAAAATAACATAAAACACTTTTTAAATTAATAAATATTCATTTATCGATAAATAACTAACCCCTATAAAATAATTAGGAGAGTGTATTCAATTAGGATTTGAAAATATATAAACGTGTCTAAACAACCTAGAGCCAATTAGTTACCAATTTTTTGGATTAGTCAATATTATAAAAATTAACCCAATACAATGAAATACAATCAATGTAATTAAAGTGCGGAAAATAATAAACAACATGTTGATTGATTTACGTGAGACACCCATAACTGGGCAAAACGCACATGCTATCCTTCTAGCCATACACGGTCCTCAAATCCACTACATGTAATGATGTTTACAACCTAAGTTGACCTCTAGTCACACCATTCTCAGTCACTAACTCACCACTACTACCCTGCAGGCATTTTATAGTGATTCTAGACCAATGCTTGTGCACTACACCACCGTAGTCACAAGACTTGATTCTCAATAAAGAGATAAGCAACCTATGTGAATATGTAACAATGTTCTAATATGCAAATAATGCTAGGCTACACTAAATGCTTATCTAGGAATATATGATGGCAATAAAAGCAATCGTAGATATCAATGTCTATATGAATGTTTATAAAGACCTAACTAGATATAGATAAGAGAATCTAAAATCTAGTCATCAAATAAAAGCCAATCAACAAGTGTTGTCATTAAACATGGTAAGGACAATAAATGCAATCAATGAGTCATAATCAACAATGTCTAAATGCAAAGTATAAAGACTTAGCTAGAGGGCAATAATGTCATAAATGCAAGCTATCACAATACAAACTCAATTATACAAGGAAACTCATAAAGATATGTAATAAAGAGAGTCCTAGCATTTAATCAACTAATAAATGCAATAAAAACACAATCTTGGAAGGTATGAACAAACAACAAAGATGAGGTTTTTGTTCAACTTACCAAGTCAACTTAATGATGAAGACCCATGCCTAAAGATGCTCAATGATGCATGAAGATGATGGGTTTTGGGTTTGGAGAGTTAAAGAACAACTCTTGGAGCTTCTCTCTCTTAGGGAAATCTTCCTCTCTATAAAAATCAACCTTTTAAGCTCTAAAAAACGAATGGAGAAGATGACATCATATATAGGGGAGCCCTAAATGAAACTAAGACGTTTTGGAAAATTTAGACTGAAACTGGACACAGTGTGGGTCCAGTGCGGGGGTATGGACCAACGCACTACCTGTGCAACTACCCGCGCACTAGGTGTTCATTTTGCTGGTAAGGACCCGCACATAACCAGCACACTATGACCTAGAAGAACACTAGAAGTCACTTCTCTAATGACTGTACGGGTAAGGACCCACACACCGGGAGCTGGAAAAACAACCCGAGTGAACTACGCAGGTTGTGCACTAGTAGGACCTGCGCATATGGACCCGCACACTGGGACCATCTCCGGTGGTCACTCATTGTGCTAGAGACAAGCACACTATCGTGTAAGCGCAGACGATTTCGATCAAACATCGGGAACCGAATTTCAAAACACAAACCCACACTTAAATCTAACAACAAGGTGCACGTGTGGGAAGTGAAGAACACACATATGAGAATTTGAAACACAAATGCAAGGGAATAAATCATGCATGAAAAGTGTGTGTTTGTGTGCATGCATGAAATGTGTGTGTGTGTGTGTGTGTGTGCGCGCGTGCTAGTCTCTTCAAGAGTTAAGTACAAGTGATATACCTTTGAAATGCTCTTGAGCTTGATGATGCACAATGAAGGCTTAGTCTACCCTTACACATTTAAACCCCAAATGTGGTTTGTCAATGAAATAAACCAATCAAAATATGAGGAACTTACAGGATTCTTGAGGACATTTAAAGACATTTTTTAAGTGACAGATTTTCATGGATTTCTATAGACTTTTATAATCCACATGGATTTCATTGATTTGTTTAGACATTTATCTCAGACTTTTATAGATTTTTTTAGACATCTATCCTAGAGTTTCATGGATTTATTATCTGACTTCTATTATAAATGGATGAATTATACCAGTATATGGCCCAATAATACAATCTTTGTGTTTTTGATCAAATGGGTCGGTTTAGTTTTCTAATTTTGCTGTCACTTTCTATATGTTTTTTAATTATACCACTTTCTCTTGCAAGTATATACATTCAGACATTGCAAGTTTTTTAAATTGATCAAAACTTATACACTTTGGCTTGTTTCAACGTTTTGCAACACTATTGATGTTTTAAAAAAAAAGAAAAAAAAAAAACCGGCAACAAAGGGGAGAATTGTATTGTTTATATTGAAAGACATAGAATTGACATGAGAACAAAGACAGAGAAGATGAAACTGTTGCTAGAAAGAAAATATAGGCACTATATTTTTATTATTATATATCCAGACATTACAAGATTATTATTATTATATATCCAAACATTACAAGATCATTATATGTGATGATGAGCTTTGCTTTACATTACAATTTTATTTTCTCACTCTCTCATTAATTTTACAAGCTTTTTTTTTTTTTTTTTTTTTTTATTATTATTATTTTTTTATGTATAACAACTATTGGGACCGGTGAGAATAGACTCTACAAGCACAACCCGAAATACTACTCCCACTATCGGGAAGAGGATACATGTAGAATATAGCTACTCTCACAATTGGAGAGACGAAAGCTCCCAGAACCGGGAGAGGGCAACCCACACTTGGGATTTAAAGGCCAAGGTGGGACAAAGAATATATATACAAATATATGCACACATATGGCTTTGAACCGTGGTGGTGGAGGCTCTTAGGGAGCGTCTAGCCACATTTGCAAGAGGCCAAGTGTAATTTCACAAGCTTTTTTGAGGCAATGGAACTTTCCTGCAATATTGTGCTAGAATCGCCAATGGGAAAATATTCCTATACAATCCATAGCGTAATACTCTAGCTTTCATGAAAGTTCCTGTGATATTGTAGTGATAATAATAATAATAATAATAATAAAAACAAAATATAAAATCTAGTCTAACAAAATCTTTTGTGAGAAAGCTAGACTTGTTATGACCTTTAATATTTATACCTCTCACCATCAAATCCATAAAAATCTAAGGCTTAAGAAAATCCTTTATAATTTAGTCTCAATTGAATACACCATGATTTTTATATACATTTTTAAAGTTTCAATTTAATACACTCGGATTTAGAAGATTTGGAAAGATTCTTTAAAAATTCATAGAAATCTGAATTGAATACCATTGGATTAATATAGACTGTTTTTAATTTTAAATGTTCAAATTGAATACACCAGAATTTATAAAGTGTTTACATATCTCCTAATTCATTACAGCCCTTTGAATTTTCCCGAACCCGACAACAACCGTGTCCACTTTGAAAGAGCCGATAAGCCTAAAAAAAAAAAAAAACAGAAAGGTACAAATAATATTCCTTATATATTTTATTTATTTATATATATATATTTAAATTCCTTATATATTTGATAGAAAACACTATTTATTAGATACTAAGTGACATTTGATCTAAAAACCTAAAAATCTGTAGACAAAAGAAACAATTATCGTATAAAAATTCTATTTGAAAACCCTAACAGTATCGTACCTGGTTTTGAAGTGAAGAGAAGAAAGGAAGGGAGAAACGATGTCGGTTGATCTACTGTTGAAGCCGTCGTGCAGAGGATGCGGCTCGACGGCGGATTTGTACGGAAGCAACTGCAAGCACATGACTCTCTGCTTGACGTGTGGCAAAACCATGGCCGAGAACCGCGGCAAATGCTTCGAATGTGGCGTCGTCGTCAATCGTTTGATTCGGGTACGTCTCTCTTTCTCTATTGGATTCGTTCGTATTTGATCGTGTCGATTTAGAGAAGAAACCAGAGAATTCGTTTTGTGAACAGAATTCGTCTGCGGTTTTGTTGTTGAATTATATTTGTAGCAGTTGTGTGGTTTCTGGTTTTATTTATTTTTGCTTTATAGTTTTTGTTTTTATTAGAAGCTGAATTTCGAGGGATTTTTGTTTGTGGATGTTTCGAATTTTAGGAGTATAACGTTCGACCGAGTGCTAGCAGCGATAAGAACTACTTCATTGGTAGGTTCGTGACCGGATTACCAAATTTTTCGAAGAAGAAAAATGCCGAGAACAAATGGACTCTCCGCAAGGAAGGGCTACAAGGACGACAAGTTACTGATGCAATGCGGGTACTACTCTCTTTTTGTGATGATAGCTCTAGAATTGTAGAATCCAATATGTTTGAGATGTTTTGTGTTTTCGAATAAGGTTTGAGGAATGTTAGTGCTTTTTAGTGTTGTCGTTGGAGTTTTGACTGGCTTATTGGGCTGTACCTGATCATGTTATCTCATTATAATTTTAAGACCATTTTAAGAAGTTAAATCATTTAACATGGGGAATTAATGGTAAAGAAGTGAAACAATTGAGTTGTTATTTTGTGTTTCTCTGTTCTAAAAGCAGACATGATTGATAACTCAGATTTGCTACAAATGAACTTTCTGTTTGATGTTCAGTTTTGCACTGGTAAAAGCTCAAGACATTATTGTACTTTGGCCATTATTCTTTTCCTTTTTTTCTCCTCTCTCGGGTATGTATATTATTAATACTTATCAACTTGTGGAATCAGAGAGTATTGAGTATGAAACCGTGCATATGAACTTTATAAGTATTGCTGGCTGGCAATACTTTAAGTTCATCTGCCACTGGCTATTTGTATGTCTCATCATATTGGATGCTATTTCCATATATAACGGGCTCTTCTGCCCTCCCTTATTTTAAAATTCAATTAAAGCTAGTTCTTGTGGCATATTGATTTCTTTTGGCTCATGACATGGTTATTCTTATCAGTGGGTATTTGGGTTATGTAGGAGAAATACAAGAATAAGCCATGGCTCTTAGAAGATGAAACAGGCCAGTTTCAGTTCCATGGTCATCTTGAAGGATCTCAGTCAGCAACTTACTACCTGCTAGTGATGCATGCTAGAGAATTTGTTGCTATTCCTGCTGGTTCTTGGTATGCGAGACATATATCTAACCCTATGCCTATGTATCTGTATACATGCATGTACATATTACTATGTATTAGTGGGTGGGTATTTGAGTTGAGGTGTAGATATGTTCCCTCTTTAAGATGATTTTTAATGAGTCAGTAATTAAATGCAGTATGTAAATCCTTTATTGTAGAAAGTAATGTTGATGTAGGAGTTAGGACACATTTGGAAGCTTCTGTGAAGGGGCAAACAATATCCATTTTGGGCCCATAATATACCATAACCCCCAGTGATGCACTGCAGTTTTTTTCCAAATTCGATTGTTTTGGCCTTCGTTTTTTTATTGTTTTCCTTTTTAGTCAGTATTTTTTTATCCTAATAACTTTTAGTAGGAATTTCCTTTTTCAGTAAAATTTGTTTTGCTGCATTTGTTTAGAAAAGCTCTTTTAGGATTTGTCAATAACTCAAATTTGCCTTTTTTGATAAATTTTCAAGATTTTCCATTTTCAGTCAGTTTAGGAGTCCTAGTCCTAGTGGAATTGGTTTTTATTTATTTTTATTTTTTTATTTTATTTTATTTAAGCAAGAATCCGAAGACTTATTGTTACCTTTGATTATCATCATTAATAAAAACTGTTCCTTCAGGGCAAGTTTTGGTCATGGATTCGACTATTTCGTTACTTTTGCTTCATCAAATGTCATCTTGTTAATCTCAGTTGTAGTTGTAATGACTATTTGACATGTGATAGGTATAACTTCAACAAGGTTTTACAATATAAGCAACTTACCTTAGAGGAAGCAGAAGAGAAGATGAAGAACAGGAGGAAGACTGCAGATGGATATGAAAGATGGATGATGAAAGCTGCAAACAATGGAGCTGCTGCATTTGGTGAAGTGGAGAAGTTTGAGGAGAAGGAAAGTGCTCCGGCTGGTGGAAGGGGACGTAAAAAAAGTGGTGATGATGATGAAGGTCACGTCTCAGATAAGGGAGAGGAAGATGATGAAGAAGAGGCAGCCAGGAAGAATAGACTTGGACTCAACAAAAGAAATGGCGATGACGATGAAGAAGGTCCAAGGGGTGGTGATCTTGATTGGGATGATGATGATGTTGAAAAGGGTGAGCATTTGCACTTATTGAACCTTGTTTTCCATTTGATAAAGATGTTGCTGAAAATTATGGTCAGTTCTTTACCAATATCATATTGTAATGCTTAATTTGCTTAATTTAATTTTATGGCCCAAATAACAAGATGGCAAGAATAGCAGTTAAGCTAGTCTTGCTTCTTGAGGAAATTAGAAATCTAACAGTTCTGTTACTAGGAACAGCTGGGCTGTCTACAGGGCAATCTTTAGCAAATTTGTTATTAGAACATTTGCTTAGTAAGATAATTTTTTATATTTCAGCTGGTGTTATTAATTTACCTGTGATTAGTTTTTATTCCTTTTTCTTGATAGTTATGGCTTTGATTGTGCTAAGAAAGTTTCACTACATAAAGCATAAGAAGTTTGGGTGAGTTGATTGTCCTGTTTGCAGAATAAACTAGTCTATCTATACTTAAGAACATTATCGAGGGCATCAGTTGATATGAAACAATTAAATATCATATGACTACCATTTTTTTTATTTAACCTTAACACGGCATTGAGCTGAAGCATGGACTATAAGGGGTTTAAATATCTAATTTCTTTAACCTCTATTTCTGTCAGAAAATTCTTCAAATTTACCTTATAAGTACCTGTTAAATTTGTTAGCAATCAAATAATTGTGGTTCCTCTTATTGTGATGCTAATTATGTTATATGTGTATCTTTTCTGAATGACTTATGTTGCTATTTTAGTAGAATTGGTGATCTATTCCTGATTCAGCACAATGTGTTTATTGGTCTAGGTGATGATTGGGAGCATGAAGAAATTTTCACTGATGACGATGAGGCTGTTGGTAATGATCCTGAGGAACGGGAAGATTTGGCCCCTGAAGTTCCTGCTCCTCCTGAAATTAAGCAGGTTAGTCTATATACATATTTTTCATTTTTTGTAAGGTGCAGTTTTGGTCTTAAGAGGATAGTAGGAATATAGCAATTGGGTTTGGACAATTGAATCTGCTTTCCTTCTCACGTATATAGAATTGTTACACATCACTTAAAGCATCATAGTTATTTGTATTTGCAGGATGAAGAAGATGAGGAGGAAGAGGAAGAGGGAGGACTGAGCAAATCTGGAAAAGAGTTGAAGAAACTGCTTGGGAAAGCTGCTGGGCTGAATGATTCAGACGCGGAGGATGACGATGACGACGATGATGATGTAAGCTTTTGTGATGTCTAAGCAAAGTTGATTTGCTAAAAAACACCAAATAACATTAAACACAGAGATGGATGTTATATGAATTGTACAAGTGGTTCATTGCAGAGTGGTAATAGGCATTGGCTTCTTTGTTGCCTCAGAAGCCATAAATTTAATGCTCGACTTGGAAATGCATAAGCTTTTTACCCTTATTCGACTAACTTTTCTGATTGATGGGGGTCTTTGTTTGGCATGTTTAGATTGAGGATGATGTTGATTTGCCCCCCGTTCTGGCACCAAAGCCGAAGGATACAATTAAGAAGGAGGAACCTGTTGACAACAGTCCTTCAAAACCAGCTCCATCTGGATCTGCCCGGGGAACTCCATCTACTTCCAAATCAGCAAAGGGGAAGAGAAAATCAAATGGAGATGATGCCAAAGCATCTACTGCTGCACCTGTAAAGAAAGTAAAGACAGAAAATGTATGTCATTGCCTCTGATGGCCCTGCTTGATTTAATAATATTGTAGTTTAGGTTTTCATGGTATTTTGGGGTTCACTTACATGAAATATATATATATATTGGTTTATGGGGTTCAGGAGCAAAAACCTTCTACAAAGGATGAAAATGTGCCTGCCTCCAAAAGTACTGTGCCTCCAAAAGCTACACCAACAGCATCAAAAACGGCTGGGGCAACATCTAATACTGGTCCTGTCACTGAAGAAGAAATCAGGGCTGTTCTGTTGCAGAAGGCACCCGTGACCACACAGGATCTGGTTGCTAATTTTAAAGCAAGACTAAAATCCTCCGAGGTATGCTTTGCTGTGTGTTTTTAGACCTTCTCCTGGCCAACTTCATTTTGCCTTGTGATATGTGCATGTCAATGTGTGTACTTATGTGGTGTTAAGATTGATAATCCGTGGTTAGGATTATGAATTGTGTACAGTTTGTGTCACTTTCAACACAGATCACTATATGAGAATCTTCAAGGCCTGAAACAATAAGTACAAGTTTTTGTAGTAACATGTGCGTTTTTACCAAATATAAAGATGTATTCCTAACAAGGTTTATTGATGCAGGATAAGAAGGCTTTTGCAGAGATTCTGAGAAGAATTTCAAAGATCCAGAAGACTAATAATGGATCTAACTATGTTGTGCTGAGAGAGAAATGATTATCGGGTATCAACTTCTTACCTTGTCCATGGTGTACTAACCTCATTTAGGCCAGACTTGGCCTCTGATGTTTCTCACAAGAAAAGCCAGGGAATTGAATGAGGCAGTAAAGGATATTGTTTTTTGCCCTGTTTGTTGGCTTATGTTTTCTGTGTTTGCATGCTGTTGTAGCTTGCAAAGTCTTCTGCCACTTTGCTACAGTAACAAATTTAGCCTTTACATTTTCTTTATCCAACCTTATCTTCTTAAAATGGAAAGCAATGTTGTATATATATATATGTTTTTGTTTCGAAAACACCGAACCAGTCCTTCTCACACATTGATAATTGCACGTGGTGGGACTGAACCCCTACCACAAGCTAAGAAAAGATGTGCAAATTTTTTTATTTTTTATTTTTTATTTTTGATATAGATGTGCAAATATATTGGTAAAGCTATTATGTTTTATTGCATTTCAAATTGATCTCTGGACCACCTTGAAGTTAGTTTGGTATAGTTAAAGAGTCATGGACTCATCTATTTGTCAAACAGATAGGAAAGTTTGGTAAGGAAATGTGGACTTATCTAGTTTGAAAATAGATAGAGATTGTGATAAATGCTGTTAACACCTTTTAACTATGGTTTAGAATGATTTTCATAATTTCAAAAGAATTTTTTCGTTAATGAAATGACGCTGGCTTTATGGTTGTCCTTCACACGTACATCATTAAGTTATGGGTTCGAGTAGTGTCCTTTCTAATTAAAAATGAACTAATTAGAAATGAACTTTTTGTTCAAATTCAAAACATATGGAGCTCATTAACACATTGAAAATTACCAAATTTACCAAAAACACAACAGACTGTATTCAGTAAACTACCAACACGCCAAATAACTGTAGAAATACGTTCCTTTTCTTTCTTGTGGATCTCCAAATACAAAATGAAAGTGAAACAAAGCTACAATAATTCTGGACCAAAATAAACATAAATACCCTTTTAAAATCCCATATAGCAAAGCCAAAACCCAACCAAAAACAGAGCAAAACTATAGCTACTACGGATGGAGCCAGAAGGGGTTGGGATTGTGGGCGCGGCAGCCAACGTTGAAGCAGATCCGACATTGGATGTGGCGACATTTTTGGCCTCGGGAGCCCCTTGTGGCATCACCTCCACATGTAGCTTTAGGCCGTTCTTGCAGCTGTCGGTCTTGCTGCTAACAAAGTATCGGATTCCTTCCCCTTCGAGTAGGATGCTGTTTAGACCGTCCGTGAACATCCTGATGGGATTTGTTATATCGCACGATTCATATTCCTCTTTGCTCTTGAGCTCAGCAATGCTCTCCTCTGCCGCGGAGTAAGTGAACCCTGCCCCACTCACCAAAATAAATATCACAGCTCATACACAACCCATAATTGTCGTGTGACTAAAATAGCTTATTATTCATGGAAAACAATACAATGTATCCTCTATTATAAAATTTTAAAAAAAAAAATTTTAAAAAGTGTTATCATATTGATTTGATCGATGATGAGTAATACTACTTAATCAACCAAAATGACGTGACAATACTCTAATCCATTCTTTTAAATTATACAAATATAATACAATTCAAATGAATAGATTAAACTGTTGCTATATTATTTAGACACCAGATTTGGACAAAGTAACGTTATTATTAATTAATATAAGGCATTAATTAATATAAGGCATGAGACACGTGATCTTTTTAAAATTGATAATTAGAAAAGATAATAAGAAAAAAATAAAAACTCCTCTAATTCATTGTCTTATAGCTTAACAAAAGAGTTCAACTTACTAGTTTTAATTTAACGAAGGTCGAATCCGTCTAGTTTGGAAAATAAACACTAGATTAGGTTATTTAACAAATATAATGTGTTTGTATTTAGCTTTATCTCAGAAAATCAACAAAAATTTCCTTTATAAAAGAAAAAAAAAAATAGACTATACATATCAACTAATTAATCCAAACAATATTAAAATTTACCATAATATATTAGTAATTTAATGTATAAATGACTTGCAAAATGATTTAATTATTTATTACAAAAAAAAAAACTTACAGATTTTGTCTCCGACCCGGAAGACTCTGCCGGAGGACCAGGCAGCCACATCGGTAGAGGATTCCCAGCCGCGGTCTCCGCCGACGACATGGTGCAGCTGGGCATGAGCCAACTTCCCACCAAGGCAGCTAATTGCAGCCATGACCACAACCAAAACCACCAACATCTTCTCCATCACAAAAATGATTAGTGTTTTTTTCAAAACAAAAAGAGAGAGAGAGAGAGAGAGAGAGAGTGAATGAGTGATTGAGAGATATTTGAAGTGGTTTTTAAAAGGGAAAGTAGATAGAAAGGGAGTGAGGCTGAAGGTGGGTTTGCTTTGGAAGTAAGCAAGGGTTTTCCAGGCAGCTTCCTTTTTTTAAGAACCTACAAGAAGAACGTTTGGTGTGTGATAGAAAGAGACGGGCCTTTTTTGGATTTGTGGGCACCCCTCAAATTAGTCTAAAATTTAAATTTATTGAACTTCAATAACTTCTCTTCTTCTGTAAACTTCCGTCATTAACTTGACCAAAATACCCATGACTTATGTTTTACTTTCTTCCATCCCTCTACTAAGTTTCACATCATGCTAAGAACAAACTAAATATTACACGCTAAAATTAAAAAATGGCTACACTAAAAATAAAGAAGGATTACGTGTACAACACTAATTTAATATTACACGTTAATTTTTTCAAAATAATAATAATAAAGTATTGTCCGAAGTTAACGTGTAAAGTTGTTGGAAATATAAATCATGTTAAAACGAGCAAATTAATCGATTAAACCTGCAAATCCAACATGATAAACGCAAAATCATGATTTTAAGAAAGAAAAAAATAAAATAATGAATGTCAAAACTTACAATTTAATTTTTGGTTTCTCTACATTTTTCCGAAGGTGTGTGTTACTAAACCTTGAGGGCATTTTTGTCCAAAAACTATGACTTAGACAAAAAAAAAAAAAAAAAAAATTCTGGAGTGATAAAGTTTTTAGTGTTCCTAATGCGTTGTATTGATTGCAATTGCAACCGTCTCTTTTGTAGGTCCAGGGACCAGTAGACCAAACCCTCCAGATGTATGCCAAACGTGGGGGTTAAAATATATATATATTTTTTGGTTTACACCATCCGGTTTTCGGGTGGGGCGGATCCACCATACAGTGCAATCAGCCCAGACCACACCCCGACTAATCCAGACTCGCACCGGGTCGGCCCACTAAGGGGTAAAGTGCTCCCAATATGTGTAGCTCCGTTCACTAGGGGAGTTGAACCCACGACCTTGCTTAAGGGATGAGAACGCCGAACCACTCACACCATCACATGATTGGTGGTTAAAATATTTGGTTAGTTTACTTAATTCACTTTACTTAATTCATCAAATCTCAACCGTAGGATATATAATTTATGGACAGACAATTAAGTGAATTATTTTTATCTTTTTATATTATGATATATGTTTATCTAAAGAGTTAACCAAATTATAAAGATAGATTTAGAGAATTTTTTTTTTTTTTTTTTAGACAGATTTAGGGAACTATTATTCATGTAAATCTACATTAACAAGAGACCTAACATTTGCACTCAGACAAAGAAATAGCTATGGGTCTAGGTCTGTTTTGGGGGTGGTAAGTGTTTCGGTGGTTTGGGTTTGGTGGGTGGGTTGTGTGGTGGTGGTCGGATGTTGGGGGTGGTGGTTCGCAGTTGGGTCTAGATTTGGGGGCGATGGCTTCGTTCGCCGCAAAAGAGAGCCTCCCCTTCTACGGAGTTCATCGTTGATCTAGTCTGGGTTTGTTTTTGATGAATGTGCTTGATTTTGATTTTCTAGGTTTGTTTTTGATTAATGGATGATGATGTTTGAGTTTATTGTTTTTTTTTTTTTTTGGATTTGTGTTGATTGTCTGGGTTGTTGATGATTGTGATTAATATTTTGATTGTCTGGGTTGTTGGAAATTCCCAGATCCTTCATCCTTCAAATCTGGAAATTCGCAGTTTTCTATAAATCTGGAAAATTTTCCATATTTCTTCAAATTATTCAAAATATTTTATACTCATTAAGAAAAAAAAAAAAAAATTATTTTATTAAATATAGTACAATACAATACAATACAATAACAAATCAAACATGGTATAATTTAGTACACTATAATACAATACATCACCAAACATACGATTGTACTAATAATAATACAGTCCAGTTCAATCCAATCCAATACAGTCCAATACTATACAATATAATACAATGTTCCAAACGAGCCCCATGGTACTATTACTCATGTAAATCAACATTTACAAGGCTACCAATAAAGGAAGAGAAACAAGAGACCTAACATTTGTACTCAGACAAAGAAATAGCAAATTTCACTAATTCAAGGGCTACCATATTCCCATTTAAAGGAAAAAAAAAAAAAACAACTCTGCACAGCCCGGAATACAACCCCCACAATTGGGGAGAGAGCACCCACACTTGGGATTAATGGTCAAGGAGGGACAAATAATATATAAATATATATACACACACTAAAGCATTGAACCGTGGTGGTGGAGGCTCACTAGGGAGAGTCCTACCACATTGGCAATAGGCCATTAGTACTTATTGTTGATACTTAGCACATCATATAAAAATCAGTTTCTGTTGTCCCCACTAAGGATGGAAATTAAACCCGAACCCGTGGGATCCGTCCGAACCCAACCCGCTTAAAGAGGATTTGGGTTGGGATAAGTGTACCCATGGATGGGTTTGAGTTTGGGTTTGGGTTTGAAAATTGTACCCGTCACGGGTTTGGGTTTGGGTTCGGGTATGGATTTGGAAAAAAATCCATACCCGAACCTGCTTACCCGCGAATAATAAAAAATATATAATATTTTATTATTTAAAATATTATAAATTTAAATTCTAATAAAAACTTTTTAATTACTATATATAGAGAATAAAATGTAAACATTTCAATCTATTAAGTGTTTTTATTCTTTAAAATTATAATATTTCATATATTTAAATAATATAGAAATAATTTTCAAAAACAAAAATTGGCGGGTTCGCGGCTTTTACCCGTGGACCCGCTTGTTTCACGGGTTCGTGGGCGGGTTTAGGTGTTCCCCAAACCCGCGGGTAAAACCTGAACTTGAACCCGTTTATTTTCACGGGTTCATGGGTGGGTTTGGTAGACACAAAATTTCATGGGTTTAGGTTTGGATTTTGTCAAACCCGCCCGAACCCGCCCCATTGCCATTCCTAGTCCCCACTCCCCAACAGTTTCAACAGATCATGCAGAGGGCTTAACAAAAAAGAGTGCTTCTCCAAGGTGTTAAGTTAGTACTCTCAAACTCGAATGCCAAATACCCATCATGGTGAACATGCAAATTTGTTTAAAAACTGTCAAGATCAAATATTTATTCAAAAAGTACTACATGTACGATTAGGATATCTACTTTTATAATCGAGAGAAATCTACTCCACAAAATAGGAGAGAAAACTGTTCATATCAAATACTATATGCACAGTTCGAATATCTACTCCCATAACCGAAAGAAATCTACTCCCACAACACCCACAATACCAAAGAGAAAAATCATCACATATGTTTGTAAATTGCAAAGTAAGACTCGCAGCCTTGATCACTATTAACGTGGAAAGGTAAAGGGAGCACCACCTCTTTAAGTATCTAATTATCTTTGTTTCTTAAGATTTAGTAGAAAAATGATCAAAAGTGCTTTGTTACAAAGAAAAAAGAGTCAATTATGTATTGAAGACTGGTAGGTTAACTCTAACTGCTCATGAGTCAGAAAGTAATTCCAGTTCAAACATAAAGGAAAATTAATGGATCAAATCGTGAATTTTTTATAGAGATACTCTGTACGCAATATATAAATATATTGAATTTTCAATCTCAACTTTCTTGAAAACAGTTCTGTAAATTGATTCTTAAATGTACCCTATATATCATTAACAAGAAGGTGTAATATCATTAAAATAATTATAATTATTATTTTAAAAAAATTAATTCCAAAATCTTAACTTAAATTAGTATGGGTTTTTATTTTGATTGGGCAATTCCCCTTTAATTATGTGATAGAGGTTCAAGTTTCACATTTGCACTTTAAGTCGTAAAGTGTGGAGAGATTACCCCTATAGTGAGAGTTGCTTTCCGGGTTGTGCTTGTAACAGTCGATAAGATTTCGGCATACTTCTAATAAGATTGGTGTCAGATTTAAAAAAAAAAAAAAAAAAAAAAAAATTATATATGATTTTCTTTTTCTGACAGTGAGTTTCAGGTGCAAATTTATATGCTATTTGCCTATTTGTCTTGTTAATTTATTGAATTGCATACAAACTTTTGATCTGCATACTACTGATGTTTTTTTTGACAGTGCATACAATTGATGTTGATCAAAGATTTTTGAACTGCATACAAACTTTCCAAGGGTAGCTCATGAGACTTCTCTACAAACTTCCTATAAAAACATTTTTCAAATTCAAAACAAAAACAAAGGTACACACCACAACTTCATCATCATAAACCCAACTGCATCAAACCACGTACGATAATTTCTTGAAGCTAGAAATTAAAACCAGTAGTAGTACTATTGTACATCATCAGGAAGATTGATAATTCAATTACTCTCAAGTTTGTCCTCTGGTGAGTGAAATACAATAATGTCAGCCTCATCAGGCAACTTGAAGCTCACCCTCTTCTTCAACCTCCCACTTTGATTGCTTCTGCACATTGAAGAAGAGAAATTGGCACTGGCACCATCATCCATGGAGAAACTTTGATCAACTTCATCTCTTGGTGGTTTCTTAGATATTGATGATGTTGTGGCTACAACTTCTTTAGTAGTAGCTGAAGAAGAAGATGAAGATGGGTGCACTTTTTTAGAGAATTGTTTGAAAACATAGAGCTCTCCTCCTCCACTACTACTAGTACCAAAACACTGTTGATGATCTGCAGATTTCATACTAGCTGGTGCAGGTGAGGCCAGAAGCCACTCCTCCAAAGTCAGTTTTCTCACTTTTGTTATCTTTTTCTCTTCTGGGTCCATCTCATCATGTACTCTCTTCTCCTTCTTCTTCTTTTTCTTCTTCATCTTCTTTGTTTTCAAGCACTCTGGCTTGATCATCTCCATGATCGTCAATGAAGATTTTCGATCATTATTATTATTTGATGAGCTTACTACTAGTG